>JASTWR010000969.1:0-66572 GCA_030770355.1 Harpagoxenus sublaevis | reverse complement strand
ATCTTGCTATCCTGGTAATACTGAAGAAAGCAAAACGATGATTGATCATCGCATTGTCGCTTTGCCGCGTCGACCTCTGTGTGCAGGAGCCATATCGCGCGTTTATCACAAAATAGACAGGACGTCTTTATAGGCAGAGGGGGGAAACACTGGAAGTCACGGCCAAGGATGCCAGACTCGCGGTCACTCGCGGTTTTTGCCAGCCACTACCAGCCAGTGGTCGGAATGGGCAGAGATGCCAAATTTGAATTTCAGCAACGCAGCCGGGCGCTTCGGCTGGCTTCGGCCAGCTTCGAGCGTTGAGCGGTAGAAGAGGATAGACAGATCTGCTGTCTTCTTCTTCTTTGTCTCAAGCTATGGCTATTGGCTAGGCGATTTCGGATCTCGTGAATGCCGAGTTTGCGAGGCGACCAGGCGACGCGTGACATTATATCGGCGCGCGACATCAATTATCGATGTATTTTCCTACATATTAATAAATCTAAGAAATTCTTCAATAAAAAATTATTATATATATATTTCATTACATGTTAATACAAAATTGAAATTAGAATTGAAATATAAAAATCCACTCTTTGCCAATATGTACGTTTCTTTATTTGAAAAGAATCTGTTTATTTAACAATCTCTATTTCAAGAAATAATTTCAGCACAATGACATTATTAAGTACTACAAAAAATTATAGTTTATACTATTCTTCTTTCTGTCATTGAATTTATTTGCCATTATAAATGTATAACGTACATATAATTGTTGCTCAACGGAAACCGCGAGAAGGTGGTGGGGAGACTTCCGTCAGGAGGGAAATGTAAAAAATTATTTTTTACATTTCCCTGGATGTGCGTGTGCGTGTGTGTACGTAATATGTATATGTATATGCATGTATATATACACACACTACAGCAAGTTCCATGATTTACGAAATTTTTGTATTGACAAATTTTTATCATCATTACTTGATGGTAATAATTTTTCGCAATATTTTTTTTGTGAGACGCAGAATCCGGATGTCTTGAAATATACGTTGCATTGCAGGAAAAATTTTTATTACATATACTGCAGTAATAAAAGCGTATTATCGGATGGTACTTTGCGTACCCAAAATTTATAACGCTCATCAGTAAGCCAAGCTTCTGAAAAGCTTCGCTTACGTCTTTTCGTTAGTTCGTTAGACATCCCTTTATACAAAAAATGAAGAAAGGAAAAAATTGCAATATATATACAAATATAAATAATACAAAAAATGTAGTGTGTGTCACAGAAAGAGATCAGGACCCCGTGGTTCGTCACTCGCACAATATTTAGCGACTCAATACCCTCTCTTTCCGTGTGTATGTGTATTGTGTGTGTGTGTGAAATACCTTGTAAATATTATTTTGCGAACTGAAGAGGACAAGCTGATCAACGGCAAGACGGTTGCGTTCGAAATAAGAGTTTCTAACTTAGAAAAACAATTGAAGATTCGAGACAATCTGGACGCGGCATGAGGTTGATCGGTGGGTGGGGTGGAGGAGGCTGTTCTAGTGTGCGTGCTTCCTTCAGCCGCGTCGCCCGAGTGTCGAATAAGGCCAGGTTAGTTACAAACAATTTATTATCATTTGACAAGCATATTGATGGATACCGAAATTATGTTATTTATTATTTTATACTATTAAATTAGAAAAGAGCGAGTCGAATGATGCACAGCAACATGTACAGCAAGAACGCAGTACTCACGCGACGATTAGACAGGAAAGAAATTTGCGTGATTAATGGCACCGAGGATTTACCAAAAGAGCAGATTGAAGAAATACTGCAGCAGCATAGCGCAAAGATTGTTCAAAATCCAATGAATAAAACTTTCTGCGTGATAGTAGGCAATGATAAAACGGTAGGATATATATATATATATATATACATATGTAGTGCTACGTATCGCGCAACTCAAGCTTGAATACATCCAATAGTTATCGAACTAATAGAACAAATTCCTTTTTCAGATGCGAGGGAGAGAAGTAGTAAACAGTGGAAAATACGATGTTGTAACTTTGGATTGGTTTAAACGTGTCACCTGTAATCAATCTGACTTGGCCTCGTTACACGATTTCTTACCATGGGAATTATTACGCAGCCGGGATATTACTGCACACAAACTTGCAGAAAACTATGATGAATATTACGATAGTTTTATCGTTGACGCAGATGAGGAAAGTTTGAAGCGTTCATTTGGCAAGATGGCAAAACCAATTTTCGAGGTACTTGTAATTAAAGTATATTTATAAATATATATAAATTATTGCACTAGTCTAATTGTGCAAATTATTTTGCATGCGGACAACCAGCTTACCAGTGAGCAGGAAAAACAAATGGACAAGGAATTATTCAAGAGCACATCACCTTATTCGCTATTTAGAGATATAATTGGATTCTTTGAGAATCAATCGTGTTATGCTATATTTAAATTCCGTTTTATGTCAGGTACAGTTAAAGACAACATTGATAATTCCGTTACGCATGCTTTTGTAGAAGACACAAGTGAGACAAGCACTATCGTGAGAAACGTGAAAGCACGTGAGCAAACGGGTATAAAAATTGTAAAGTGTACATGGATCGAGGAATGTTTCAAAAACAGTAAACTATGTGAAATCACAGATTACCTGATTGATTATTAAAGGTTTTCTGTATGTATATTGATATTTGTTTAATTATAAATATACCTTATTAATACCCAATTATTAGATTAATAAGATTTTTTTTATATTTTTATAATGGCAAATCTTGCCCGTAGACATTACGTTTATAAAGAGCATTAATAAGCGTGTAATAAATATTGTCCGTAATGAATATCACGCTTAAAAATTAAAAACGTCAGAAATCTTGTTCGTAATAGACATCTCAATCGCATGTGGAACATAAGTGTGTAAAGAAACTTGCTGTCGTGTGTGTATATACATGCATATACCAATACATTTCCCTCCTACGGAAGAGACCACAACCTTCTCGCAGTTTGCGTTGAGCAACAATATATATACGTTATACATTTAATGGCAAATAAATTCAATGACAGAAACAAGAATAGTATGAACTATAATTTTTGTTAGTACTTAATAATATAATTGTGCTGAAATTAATTCTTGAAATAGAGATTGTTAAATAAACAGATTCTTCTTAAATAAAGAAACGTACATATTGGCGAAGAGTGGATTTTTATATTTCAATTCTAATTTTAATTTTGTATTAACTTGTAATGAAAAATATATATAATAATTTTTTATTGAAGAATTTCTTAGATTTATTAATTTGTAGGAAAATACATCGATAATTGATGTCGCGCGCCGATACAATGTCACGCGTCGCCTGGTCGCCTCGCCAACTCAGCATTCACGAGATTCGAAATCGCGTAGCCAATAGCCATAGCTCGAGAGAGAGAAGAAGAAGACAGCAGATCTGTCTATCCTCTTCTATCGCTCAACGCTCGAAGCTGGCCGAAGCCAGCCGAAGCGCCCGGCTGCGTTGCTGAAATTTTACGTGCTAACACTAAATAATTGTGAATTCGGAATCCAAAGTGAAACAGTGATACGTATTTTGTGACAAATGAAGAAACGACAGTACAAGAAATATTATGATCGCCTGTGTTACTCGGAGGATATTCCACGTACAACGAAATTCCGGAAAAAACAGGATGAACAGAAAAATACGGTTTGATTTTTATAGATATTTTAGATACAAGATCTATTTTTTTAGTTTGGTAAAAAGCTTGTTGTTATACAGGCTACATATAATCGACGCACATAGTTACCAAGTTATGTTGTGTAATTATTCTTATCTTAAGTTGTGGCAATATACAAAAAGGTCTTTTCGATTTGTCAACTTTTGGGATTAACTTTTTTCTTCTTATGTTCAACAGAGAACTATACATATAGTTTCTGTATACGTGAAGTCATGCAATTCTGTTTTGAAGTGAATGTGAAAGTCAATAATCATATAACAGTTTGATTTTTTAAAGGTTATATTCGCATATGTACACCTGTGGACGCAAAGAGGCATACGTGTTATTATTCAAGCAATTGAATATTCTCAATTGAATAGCTTCAAAATATATATCTATGAGTCTATTTGTTTAATAACGCATATGGATGAGATTGTACATCAGTTTTCTGTATAATCGGATAAAAATTTTGAAAGGCTATAACGTGCACAATGTGGAAGGGATATATTATTTAGTATTTATTATTAATATTAATTATATTGTATGCTTACACATTTCATAATGTTTTCTGATGCTACTCTGTAGATGGAAACTGAAAATTTACCATCAATCAGCACAAATACAGAAAGAGTCAAATTCCGGAACAACATCTACAAGTATTCTCGCTTCCAGCACATAGCTGTCAATCTTCAAGCAGCGATACTACAGAGGCAGAATGTCAACATTATCTGAATTTAAGTATGATGATGTGAGTAAGAAGAATCAAAAGAACAGAGGAAGAGACTGAAAAAAGAGACGGATGACAGCCTGCAATGATGCAAGTGCATTGTTTAGAAATTTATTAAATTATAAAATTATTTTTTAATTTATTAAAGTTATTTATAATCTGACTTGAACAGTCTGAGGTGCTCAGTTTCTAATTTATGAGACGGTAACAAGACAAAATACATCTATCTGTATTAAAGAGATAGATGAGCCGAAAAAGTGACATATTCTTATAACTACTTTACAGTTATCAATGAACAATTCAGGAATCAGTAACTTACAATCCCTTCAGAAATTACCATTTTTCCCCTCATAAAAATATGTTTAATAACTGTTGGGCACTGCAACCTGCAAATTTTTAATGAAAATTTTCTTTTTGTTTGCGGGTGTACAGGCTCAAAGTTCTGAGGATTCTTCGCTCTCCTGATTTCGTAAACGAAACATCTACTGCATTAAGTGAGACACCATATGAATCGGATGGCGAAAGAAATGGCATTTAATCCTACTGTTAATGAAAACTACAACGTTGAGGTAAAGTGAAACAGATAACACCTTAAAATATGCCGATCGAGTCAATGTAAAACCAAGAGCTTAATACAGAAGACTCCAACGTTTGTACACATACTACCATATTCTATCAAAGTTTTGGAACTTTGTACATACTTATTTCCTGTTTATTATCTTGATAGTCGCGTTTGTTCTTTTTATCAACATATGTATCAATTAAATCATTAACAGACATTCTTCAATAATTAAAAAACTCAAAATGTATCGATTCTCTTTAGATTTAATACTAAATTTCATTTAAGGGATAATTCATTTATGTGAGAATATTTGCCTTAATGACTCACAGTTTTTTGAAAAGTTATTGAATTTACATACATTTTCGAAAAATTTAAATTATCACAGTATAAATGCCAATTATCGTTTAACGTGAATTCACTTGGGATAATGTACCTCAGTTCGGACCCGCTCGTTGAATCGCCATTCCCGTTCACAAATGCGATCGAGTGATGTAAACAGTAATATATTCTTTATTGTGTAGAGGATGTTAATAACATCGTAAATGTATATTTCAGGATAATGGATCTCACCATGGGAGATTTGAAAACGCACATCAAACTAATTTCGATGAAGAATCAGGATGATGATCAATCCGTAATCGATACCGAGGATTTTGAAAGAAGAGTAAGACTCATTCCGATAATACTTACAATAGGTGTTTAGTATGATCTTATAGACATTGAATTATCAGAAATCCTGAAAATGAAATTGAAACAGTGATTTCTTATTCTTTTCAAAATTATATTCTCTCATGGGTTAAAATTTTGTTAGTACAAAGAATTTTTTGGCAAAGCTTCATCAAACTTGATTCGGTCTAACAGTGACAATTTTCACTTTTTTGCTTTTTCGAGCAGTTAACAAAAAATTTTCAAAAGATCTAAAAATTGGCAAGACGTATTATCCTTGTTGCTCTCCGTTTTACTAAAAGGAAAAAAAAATTAAAATAGTGACAACCCAAGCCAGGTCAATTTGACATAAAATATATCGTAAAATTAAAAATTCCATAAAATTTAAACCTCTATTGATTGTCGCGAGATTTTCAATATTACTATAAATCCTCCTATAGTGTTGGGGTATACGACCCCGAGGAATTTTTTCTGATGGAATTTTGAACGGAATATTTTTGTTAACATATCGAACTATGCAATAGTTGAGAACCAATCAGTGACGAGATGTTTTCGTTTATAATTTAAATTAATAAAAAGAAACATTATTTCTTGAACGTTACAAGAAGATTAAATGTCACACTATGTATGTACATAGAAAATTAACTGTTCAGAGAAAAATTAACACAATTAAGATCGATCGTTCACAGAAATATTTTGTATGCATAAATATGCATGAACAATTATGCAAAACTTTCCCGTATGCAATAGAGTCCCTAGAATACATCAGAGTCTGACCATTCATAGACCTATTTTTATTGATTCAAGTTCGCAGTCCCCCAAAATGGCGTAACTAATTACAGTACAAAGAGATCATAGATAGACACACAAAAGCATTGATATACACTGACACAGTAATATATGTATACACTTGTACACTAATTCCTACCACACACAAATACGGCCGTATTGAGGGGCTCTAATCTAGTTAGAGTTTGCCAGACTCTGTATTCTAAAGACACTAGTGTGCAACAGTTGGGGCGACGCCAATATATATTGCCGTCAATTTTCAGGGTTGTCCCGATGAGAATGGGCCATATGATCCGTATCTAAATGAGGGTCTATCCATTGGCATTACGATAACTCGAGGAGAAGTCCTATTAATGTGTTTGGCATTAGCTACACGACATTCTTTTATCTGGGTAGCCATCATCGACTTGCTTAAGTTGATTAACAAGCTTTTCAACAGACGAGATGTGGTTCCGGAAACAAAGTACAAGCTGTTGCAGCATGTACCAATGGAAATGGATTCCACGAAATACCATTTCTATTGTCGCAATTGCAAAACATACTTAGGTGAACGGACCAAGGTCAAGACTGGTAATTCGTTTAATTGCACTTGTGGTTCAGTAGTCGATGAATCGGATAGCTCTTTCTTTTTATCACTGGGCTTTAAGTCTCAAATAAAGAGATTATTACAAAATCGGAAAGTCCAAAGAAGCCTGGAGTATCGATTTCAAAGGATAAAGGTTAATAATAATTCTTTTGAGGATATATATGATGGCAATATGTATAAGAAGTTGTCCGATTTTGATGGACCATTGAGTACCAAGTGGAATTTGTCATACACATTAAATACAGACGGGTGCCAAGCTGCAAATTCTAGTAAAGTAACCATATGGCCTATTTATGCTATAATAAATGAATTGCCACCAAAAATCAGAGCGAAACACACGCTTCTCATCGGGTTATGGGCCGATAAAAATGAACCCGATATGAAGCTCTTCCTACCACCGTTTATGAAAGAAGGAAATGAGTTATCAACTGATGGACTACAATGGCAGCTTAACGAAGACACAGTTATAACGAGTTTTATCATCCCAAGCGCCTGCTGTGTCGATTCTATTGCTCGAGCGGATATGTTAAATATGAAACGCATGAATGCTGTTCATGGATGCACGTTTTGCGAACATAAAACTGAGATTGTCGACGGTTATCGAAGATTTACAATGTCCACGACTATTTTTCCTGAGCGCACCGACGAATCAATCAAAGAAAACATGATACGTGCCTTCGACGAAGATACCGATATTTGCGGTATTAAAGGACCGTCTGCATTAATGAATTTGACATTCTTCGATCTGGTCGACGGTATGGTTCCGGATTACATGCACTCAGCACTGTTAGGTGTTGTAAGACAGCACACAGAGTTATTGATGTCATCCCCAGAGGAAGCTTATTATGCGGGAGCTCCAAATCAAAAATCTATTATTAATCGTCGATTGAGTTCAATAACGCCCCCAAAGTGTATAACGCGATCACCTCGGAGCATCGATGAAAGGAGAATGTGGAAGGCGTCTGAATGGCGTTCTTGGCTAATATGGTATGTTATATTATGCCTACGAGGATTGATACCTATCAAGTATATTGAGCATCTGGCTCTGTTGGTTTCAGCAATAAATATTTTATTGCAAAGCTCCATTACACCAGTCCAGCTTCAGACTGCCCGTACACTTTTAATTAAATACGTAGTTTATTTTCAAAAATATTATGGGAAAAAATCCATGACGTACAATGTCCACCTCCTCCTCCATCTTACAAAAAGTGTTGAAAACTGGGGTCCATTGTGGGCCATTAATTGTTTTTCTTTTGAAAATGAAAACCGTCTCTTGTTACTAATGAAGAAAAGCCCTACACGATATATGTTGCAGATATCACAAAGATTCTTGTTTACCAGATCGCTTATAAACTTTAGTGACAAGCTTCTGATCAGTAATAATGTCGCACAATTCTGCGAAAAACTGTATGAAAACAAAGTAAAATTTTTCAGTACAGTACAGAATTGTGTCTTAATTGGTTCGGGAAAACAGTATAACCTTAATGAAGAAGAAACGGAAAGTTTGGGGGTACCGCGTCTTTAATTGCAAAACATATCAGAAAATTATATACAACGCAAAACGATATACTTCCGAATCTTATAAACGTTGTACAAAAACTAACGATTCCGTCGTTGAAACAGCAACAGGGATGGTGGGTATAATTAGTAATATATGCCGGATAAAAAATGATTGTAATGAAGAAAGGGTTATTCTGTTTATAAGAGATCTACAAGTCGATGAAGCCCCATATATTTCTACGAATCATGTTAAAGTGTCCCATATTCGTCGTTGCTATCCTGGTATAGGAGTATTACGTACATGCACACCTGCATCAATTGTCGACCAATGTATATTGTTAAATGTTGATAATAGATATTACGTCAGTAATATTCCGCGAGGTTGTCTTGGTGATTAAAATAAGCGACATATCCGCTTTGTTATATGTAAAATAGAATTATTTCTTTCCGGTATAAATAAAGAATATTCGCACATATTATTGTGACATCAATTACCCTTATTCCATCCAAAAAATTAAAAATTCTGTTTGTAAAAACTGGTCTTTTTTATAATATTACATCGAAACAAAATGTTTTTCTACAAATACCTGAAATATTTTCCTGGTGGAAAACATTTCTGTACATAATTACAAAATTTGAATAGAAATAGAAATTTTTACATTTTTGTTAAAATATTAATTTTTTGTACAAATAGTTATTTTTGCAGAAATATGTACGAAATAGTACCACAAATTACAATGTTCTCAAATCAAGAAATTATTGCAAGTAGTATTTTATAAAAATCTACAATTTCATAAAAAATAATACAAAAATCTACAAATAATAAAAATTTGAGAATCAACAAAATCTTAAAAAATTAAAACATCTGCTTACTTGTAGAATACTACAATTATTTATAAATAATTATACAAATGTACCACAATTGACATATCGTACAACTATGCAAATTACAATCTAATCCAGTTTTTAGTTTCTCATAAAATATTACAATTTTGTACGAATAGTAACAAATACCGATTTGTTTGTACAGCTCAAAAATGTATTACAATTATGGCTAATTAAAATTTGTACTTTTTAGTTAAATGTTACACGTTGTTACACAAATCTTCCAAAATTTACCTATTATTAATAACTTCTTTATTCGCAGAAGTCAAAATACTTATGTTTTTATTTTCGTGTGATCTGTTGTAAACTCCAATACAAAAATACATAAATGTACAATTTTTTACCTATATCAATTTCTGATTCGTGAATGGTTGTAATTTTGCATACAATACTACAAGATCCTACAGAAAACGACAAAATCTTTAAGCCTTTTACAACTCGTTAATTCATGAAAATGTACATAAATTTGCTTTTTTTAGATGTTTGTAAGATACTACAATTTTACATGGAAATTAATAGACCTTTAACCAAACTTTCAACCTTTCCATGGAAAATTGTAGTATCTTATAAAAATCTAAAAAAGCGAATACATGTAGATTTTCATGGATTCACGATTTGTAAATGGCTAAGAATTTTGTCGTTTTCTGTAGGACCTTGTAGTATTATATGCGAAATTACAATCATTCACGAGTCAGAAATTTAATTAGGTAAAAAATTGTACATTTTTGTATTTTTCTATTGGGTCTTACAGCAAACTATACGAAAATAAAAACATAAGTATTTTGACTTCTGCGAATAAAGAAGTTATTAATAATAGATAAATTTTGGAAGATTTGTGTAAAAACTTGTAACATTTAACTAAAAAGTACAAATTTTAATTAGCCATAATTGTAGAAAATTTTTGAGCTGTACAAACAAATCGGTATTTGTTACTATTTGTACGAAGTTGTAGTATTTTATGAGAAACTAAAAACTAAATTACATTTTAAGTTGCACAGTTGTACGATACGTAAATTGTGGTAGATTTCTATAGTTATTTATAAATAATTGTAGTATTCTACAAGTAAACAGATGTTTTAATGTTTTAAGATTTTGTAGATTTCTAAATTTTTAAAATTTGTAGATCTCTGTACTATTTTTTATAAATTGTAGTTTTTTATGAAATGCTACTTGCAAGAATTTCTTGATTTGAGAACATTGTAATTTGTGGTACTATTTCGTAGATATTTCTACAAAAACATAAATATTTCTACAAACAATTAAATATTTCAACAAAAATGTACAAATTTCTATTTCTAGTCAAATTTTGTAGTTATTCATAGAAATTTTTTCCGCCAGGGTAGAAGCAAGATTCAATGCGTACAAAAAAAATCCATTGAAAAATTATTTTAGTAATGCAAATACGGATGCAGAATGACAAGAAGAGCAGTGTTGCGTGCAACAGTATTTGCCGGATTTTGTCAGAAATGACGCTGCTGCAATCTGACAAGGACGATATATCGTATAGGTATCCGTTAGACAAGGACAGGTATAGCACGGTAACACAGAAAACATAGTAAACGATCGAAATTATCAATTATTTTTAGTTCCGTGCTAGATCGTGGCGCTGTCACGTTGGAGTTTGCCTGTCACTGCAGGATTCCCTTAAGGCAGTGCGGAGCGGGACTGGGTGGGTGAGCAGTGGGTGAGTGCGTATGCGTGTGCATGCGCGCACGTGTAAAATAATACTTCTATAATTTATTTAAATTTTTTTTTTAAATAAAAACCACTTTTACTACACATAATTTTTATACACAGAAAAAATAAAAACAATTGAAATATTGTACTTCATTTTATTTTATATTGCTTTAAGCAAAACAATTATAAGTAATATTCTCTCATGCGTGCCAGAAACTCGTGCAAAATAATAAAAAAAAAATGTATTACTGTTTATATATATGTATATAAAAAATGTTTAGAATTATCGAGTTTCGCTTCAAGTAATCTCAATGTTGAAATATTGAAACTGCTCCATTTAATTTTATATTTATATAAATTGTTTTAGCAAAAGGATAAAAAGAAATAAAAATTCTGATACGCGGCAGAAATTCTCTGCGCTGTGTGTTTTCAGCGAACAACAGCAGAAGTCCTTAGAATTCGCGCGCGAGCAATCGGAAAAAATGAAAAATGAACTGAAAAACATGCTGTGCTTGTTCATGAAGCGCGAGGATCAGTACAAAGCAAACTTGGATAGTCTAGAGAAAAAAAATAAGGAATTGAATTATAATTTAGCCGATGCGCAACGTGAACGAGATCATGCTGTACTCTTAAACAATGTCAAAGGTAAAAGAAATTTCAATTGCTATAATCGCGATTTAAATATCGTTTCGTGAACGTAAGAATTAGAATTATGAACAACAGCAAATTAATTGTAATGCTTCTGCAAAAATATTTCAAAAATTTTACAAGTTTGTATGGAAATTACATAAGAAAATTAGTTACATAATGCAAATTAAGAAAATCTTAATATAAAAATTCACAAACAAGAATTAAAGATAGACAAATGGAAAAAACCTAATGTCGAAACAGTTTCTGTGTGTGAGTTACAGGATAAAATCGATCTTTTACACGCGCAAGTAGAACAGCTCACGAATAATCACAAACAGCAGTTAATGTTGCAAGATAAATCTCATGAAGATGAAATTTCTAAATACAAACATCTTTTGGAAAATATGAACGCGAAGTCGCTTTCGGTATTAATTATTTATTTCTTGTTATGCTTATTTATTTATTAAGCTCATTGTTCTACATAACGTCGTAAAATTTTACGTAATAACTACAAGATTGTAATTATTTATTTAATTGTATCCAATGAAATTGATAAACACATTGAGAGACACATGTATTTGTTTGTTATAAAGGAACGAAAGATAATAAAAAAAGACAAATGTAAGAACGTAAAGAAGCATATCTTGATAAATGGAGAAAATAGGAAACGGAAAGAAGAACAACTATATGACGAGTAGGAAAAATTATTTTACTTTTAATAATTTAATGGATTTTTTATTTAAATATTTATTAAATTTTTATTGGGAATGACATTAATATTTTGTGATTTGAAGATTTTACGTAGAAAAGTTTAATATAGGGTAAGTCGGGGGAAGATATATGCCAGTAGGTCGAAGATGTCACTTTGTTAATATTTCTTTCATTATTCGACATATGGTAGTTTTCTAGTTGTTAACGTGAGATTGTTCATACAACGAGTAATACATGCAGGCTTTTCCAATTTTGTCGTGTTAAATCCCAAGAATCTGGGAAAATCTGTTCAAACAAAGTGATGAGTAGGCTTTTTATAATATTGTGCTCTTCTTTGTTAAAATCTTTCATAATTTCTTTTCATTAAGGCTCCTGGATACTCAGCCGAAAACTCCGCGTTGACGGTGGCGACACAGTTGTCAGCGGTAGCCGCGGTAGGAATAAGAACTTTGTCGCACGACTCTTACAGAGTATCGCATGATAAGTGGTGCGATTCCGAGCTGAGCACATCCCCCTCCACTTATGCACTCAGAGATGCTCTGTCTCCGTGACGATGCGCGCTCGGCTAAGTTCGGCGCGCCGTGCGAGCGAGCGAAAGAGAGAATATCATTCCCTCCTTCTCGCTCTGACTCTGATGCGTCGAGGCTGCTAGATTGCTTTCTCGGCGTGGCCCGGCGATCTGAAAAAGAGGGTACACGTCGAAAAGCGCAAATGTGTACGATACTTTAATAGTCTGCAAGGGGAGAACCTCTGAGTATATAGATAAGATATTAGTTGATATTAAGCATTCGTTGCAAAGTTATGAACAAAAAAGGATTTCAGCGTTCTATATATACCCGTGCGGTAACGTTCAATCTCGAAATGGTGTGTGGCAGCGCGGCAAGGCGTTTGACTGCTAATACGCTGGCCCGGGTTCGTTTCCCGGTGCTTCCTTTTACTTTTTTTTGCTTTTTTTTGTTACAATATATATAATAATTATGTAATTATTTCGAGAACGAAAGAGCATGTAAAAAATAATTAAATTTGGAAGGGTGTGTGTAATCGAATGATATGAATGTAATGATTTTGTACATAACGTTAAGTTTAATAAGGGAGGTGAGGAGAAGGATAATAATTAGTAACTAATTTTCCCTTACACAAATATATTTAGTCATACGGTGTGATTAGTGGAGAATAGTATTATCTTACACCTTATAACAAATAATGTTACTTTCAACTTTCACAATTAATTAAACAAATTATTGACGGGTCATTTTGATTCTTTTTCTCATCCTCTATAAATTAAATTATTTTTTATATGCTCCTTGGTTCTGAAAATAATTAAATAATTATTTATAATAAAAAAAAAACAAAAATAAAAGGAAGCACCAGGGAACGAACCCGGGCCAGCGTCTTAGCAGGCAGACGCCCTACCGCGCTGCCACACACCATTTTGAGATTGAACGTTACCGCACGG
The DNA here is from genome assembly GCA_030770355.1 of Harpagoxenus sublaevis. Classification (NCBI taxonomy): domain Eukaryota; kingdom Metazoa; phylum Arthropoda; class Insecta; order Hymenoptera; family Formicidae; genus Harpagoxenus; species Harpagoxenus sublaevis. The sequence continues at coordinate 52,694 of JASTWR010000969.1, read as the reverse complement.
GTATATATGGAACACTAAAATCCTTTTTTGTTCATAACTTTGCAACGAATGCTTAATATCAACTAATATCTTATCTATATACTCAGAGGTTCTCCCCTTGCAGACTATGGAAGTATCGTGCACATTTGTGCTTTTCGACGTGTACCCTCTTTTTCAGATCGCCGGGCCACGCCGAGAAAGCAATCTAGCAGCCTCGACGCATCAGAGTCAGAGCGAGAAGGAGGGAATGATATTCTCTCTTTCGCTCGCTCGCACGGCGCGCCAAACTTACAATTACAAGGGGAGGGTACGACGACCGGGAAACGGATTTGAATGAAACTTATTCCTGTAGTAACCCTTCACTAACAGTGAAACATAGTAAAGCGCTAGCGCGCAACTCTCAACCGTTTTCGAGATAGAAATTTTTGAAAATCTTGCGACGCAAGTCTACCGGTTCGCTAGCGCAGAGCTTCGACGAAGCGGCGTAGTCCCGCAGCTAAGGCGCGTGGCTGCTACGCTGCCGGCCCGGGTTCGATTCCCGTTAATCTTTTGCAAATTTTTATTTTTTATTTTTTCTTATTTGCATTATTAATAAAAATGTTGAATTGAAGCAAAATAAATCAATTTAATAATTTTAACAAAAAATAAACAAAATAAAGAGAAATGCTTACCTTTCCTTTACAAAATAATTTCAATACACAGTAATTAATAATAATTATTTCTCGCTGCTTCAAATGTTATAAATAAAGGACAATGGTTCATTGTAAGTTGCAGCACTTTTGAAATAATAAAACATAATAAACTATTTTTTATACTATTTAATCAATGAACAAGAATATAAAGAAATATATACATATATATGTATATACTGATAGTATATAGAAATATATTGTTATTTTGTAGAAGGCTTTTAATGACTTATTTATTGTCACTTTCGATGCCTTGTGGATATCGTTCACAATGTCCTGCATGATAATTATCGTAAAAACATTTAAAACAAAGATCAAGAGACACGGTAGTGTCTCGCGCCAAGTACGCGCGGAGCGAGACAGCCGTGGCTCTATATACGCGACGCGACGAGTTGCGAGTACCCGAGATTTTAAGATCTCGATAACCAGTGAACGGATCAAGTTCTAACTAGGCTTATCGTAAAGCTTGGACCAAATTTATATAAGAAAAGTGTTTTTATTTTTCCGCTACGTGCCCTACGAAAAAATATATTGCGATGCAAAAGTCCAGACCTGAAAATTTTACACTAAGATACGTACTTCTCCGTTTGCTTCGTTCGCCACGGCGCGCGGCAGCAGCACTGGAGTTGCTGATTTTGTAACTTTTGTAGCCTTGCCGTTATGCGATGCGGCGCTGGCATTAGTTCGATCACATGTGATGTGACACATGTAAACATAACATAACCATAAAGCTGCCCATACACGTCGCGAGTCGCGAGTCCGGCTCGGCTGGGTTTCTACTCGTTCGTGGGTGAGATCCCAGCAAACGAAAATAGATTGAAAAGAATTCAAACGGGATTGTTAGGAATTCAATTAAGGACTTTCCGAATTTCATTCTGTCTAAAAAAGGGATTGAAATAGTTTCAATATCATGGAATTCCTTATTTTGGAAAGAATTTGTCATTTTTGAATCCCATCCAATTCCGACACAAAAATATTATACCACTAAATGCCAGGTTAGGGATTGGAAAGTTTCGTGATGAATTCCATTGAATACCATTGATTCCGTTATCGAAATAAATACCATTGAATGCCAAACTAGGAATTAAAAATTTCCGTATTGAATTCCATTGAATTCCGTCTATTCTGACAATAAAATGAATACCATTGAATGCCAGGATAGGTATTGAAAAGTGTCCGTGTTGAACTCCATTGAATTCCGACTATTCTGACAATGAAATAAATACCATTGAATCCCAAATTTGGAAATAAATATGTATATATCGAATTCCATTGAATTCCGGCGATATTTACAACAGAACAAATTTGGCTACCATTTTGGCTACGTAGTTCCAACTCACGGGCGTAAACTAGTAGAGGCGCTGAAACACCATACGACGAGATAGTAGGGGGAGAGTACGTACCCTGCCCAGCATAAGACTTTCGTTTCCGATATGAACACGAGCGTCTCGGCTGCGCGTAACGTAGGCTGCGTTCGGGGAGCGCGCTATTAGCGCTATTTGCTTGTTCTATCCTTGTTTTACATCTAGTGAGCGATAAAGATAGAATGACGCTGTTAGCGCTAATAGCGTCTTCCCGAACGCGCTTGTAGTAGTCAATAATTGGGCGCACGCTTGCGACAATAGACAGTAGCCGGTAGGCAATATTACACGGAAAAAAATGACTTTGCAATAGTAGCTAAATTTCAGTGGCTGAATCAAACTTAGCTCTAAGAGCTACCGCCTTAGTAATCATAGCTAAACTCTGGCTATTACAGGAAAAAGACATTACATGCAGCGTACAAATTTATTAGCTGAAATCAAAAGCATATCTTAGCACAAGCAGCTAAAAAGTTGCAGTCGTGCCTAAATTTCTTACCATGCACAAACATCGTCTTTAGTAGCAAAAATTTGTTGCTATAGTAGCTAAGTGCAAATAGCGAATAAATTTAGCTTGGACAGCAACAGTATTAGCTGTCCCTATAATAAGGACACATTTTAGCTGTCACAGCTATATTTTAGCTCCTGCTGCTAATCCTTTTTTTCCGTGTATCGTTATGTGGATTCTCAGTGTTCGGCGAATGTGATTTTCTCTGCTTTCGCGTGTATCGGTACCTTCGACATTCTTAGTCCTTATATCATTTCTTGAGCTGTGTATTCGCGTTCTCTTGCCTGCACAGCATTAATCGATTCTCGCGTCGTTTAAGTCTGACCAATTTCTCGTGTTCGGTTTCTGCCACAGTGGCAGAAAGTGGCAAACAGTGCCGTATCTACCGAACACGAGGAAATCGGTCAGACTTAAACAATGCAATGAGCTTTTCACGGTACGTGAGTTCATGATTTTTAGTTAATTTTTAAAAAAGTAGAAATTTATTAAGACCTAACATGTATGCGTACGTGCGGATTCCGCCAACAAAAAATGTCCGCGAGATTCGGAAAGTTATGTCGGTGAGGGATATTAAAAAGTTCAAATCGCAAAATCCACTTAATCCGCGACAATTATATAAAATTAAACACAATGCAATTCCATAACCTTTACGGATTCCATAGGATTGGATGGAATTGAAAATTTCTTTTTTGGATTCCATGGAATTGGACCATCTCATTTCGAATCCCATCTAATTTCATTTAATTCTGCCAAAAAAGGGATTCAAAGGTATTAAAAAATTTTAATATCTTTTAATCCTTTTTCGTTTGCTGGGATGTTACGAGACGGGCTCGGCGTCCGACGAGCCAAATTTCGGGACTATTCGGGAGTGTGTGTGTGGTGAAAAACGTTTGAGTCCGGCTCGCGAATCAAACTCGTACATGTTATGGGCTGCTTTAGACGTCCGCGTCGCGTCGTCGAGATCAGATCAACGGGATCAACGTTTATAGAATCGAGACTATTCGGGTGTGTGTGTGTGTGTGTGTGTGGTGAAAAACGATCGAATCCGGTTCGCGAATCAAGCTCGCCGAGCCGGACTCGCGAGTCAAACTCGTACATATAAATGGCCGCTTCAGACGTTCGCGTCGTCGAAAAATATTCCGTCCGCGTCGTCGCGTCCAAACACTCCGAACGGAGTACGTGAGTGCTAGAGTGACAGAGTTCGCGCCTTGTGGATGGCTGGTTCCTGAGATACACCCTGAGCGAGGATGGCGAGGTTATATCTATCGTACGTATTGCTCTTTCTCGCGGTCACGCTCGCGTCCCCCGCTCGCGTTCCCCGCTCGCGTTCCCCGCTCGCGTTTCCCGCTCGCGTTCCCCGCTCGCGTTTCCCGCTCGCGTTCCCCGCTCGCGTTCCCCGCTCGCGTTCCCCGCTCGCGTTCCCCGCTCGCGTTCCCCGCTCCCGTTCCCCGCTCGCGTTCCCAGCTCGCGTTCCCCGCTCGCGTTTCCCGCTCGCGTTCCCCACTCGCGTTCCCCGCTTGCGTTCCCCGCTCGCGTTCCCCGCTCGCGTTCCCCGTTCGCGTTCGCCGCTCGCGTTTCCCGCTCGCGTTCTCCGTTCGCGTTTCCCGTTCCCGTTCCCCGCTCGCGTTCTCTCTCTCTCTCTCTCTCTCTCTCTCTCTCTCTCTCTCTCTCTCTCTCTCTCTCTCTCTCCCTTCCCCCTCTCCCCCCTCTCTTTCTCTTTTTCTCTAATAATGACTATCAAATATATGTGTAAAATTGAATCTAAATATTTTTTGTATTATAACACAAAAATTATATCTGACAGTGACATCCTTAATTAAATGTGCAGTGTAGTTTGTATTATAAATTATTAATTGCCTTATTTTGTTAACAAACTTTACTATACATATGTTATCTACTATGACATTCTGCCAATAGCATCGTAGGTACATGCCAAATTCTGTATCAAATATGTTTTTCTTTCGACAAAATTTATTTAAAGCAAACACTGCATAATGTGCTCTCGACAAACTTGACTTTGCCTAATATATTTATATTTTGTGTCTTAATTTTTTTAATGATTTATAAATTTATACAAACTACACTGCACATTTAAGGATATCAAACTCAGATATAATTCTTGTAAATTATAATACAAAAAATATTTACATTTGATTTTATCAGACATAAATGTCAATGTCGATAGACATTATGGCATTTGATGCATCTGTAACAAAAAGGGGTGATATCCGTACAAAATTACCTTTTACAAAAAGGTAAAAAAAAGACGCCAAGCACGCGTGGTGTACCCTGAAAAAATCAAAGTAGTTATCTTTGTACCTCGAAAAAATCCAAGTAATATCTTTAACTTGAAAAAATCGAAGCAATATATTTATTACAAAAAAAAGAAATGATATCTTTAAATCGCGCCAATTAAATGTATATTATATCGACAAGTAACTATTGTTCTTTTAAAAAATGTATTCCCATTAAAGTAAAAAAATTAATATAAAATGTGAAAAATTTTAGTGAAAAAAACTTGGCGCTGCAAAATTTTAAAATATTTGAAAGCAATAAATAACTAATTTAAAATATTAAATTAATAATTACAATGTGAATGTAGAGACTTTCACACATTAATTTAAAGTACTTTTTCCATTTATAGAAATTGTTTTATTAATATATATTATTATGTTTAGCAGCGCCAAGTTTTTTTCACTACAATTTTTCACATTTTATATTAATTTTTTTACTTAGTGGCACCTTAACCCGGGCCGGCAGCGTAGCAGCCACGCGCCTTAGCTGCGGGACTACGCCGCTTCGTCGAAGCTCTGCGCTAGCGAACCGGTAGACTTGCGTCGCAAGATTTTCAAAAATTTCTATCTCGAAAACGGTTGAGAGTTGCGCGCTAGCGCTTTACTATGTTTCACTGTTAGTGAAGGGTTACTACAGGAATAAGTTTCATTCAAATCCGTTTCCCGGTCGTCGTACCCTCCCCTTGTAATTGTAAGTTCGGCGCGCCGTGCGAGCGAGCAAAAGAGAGAATATCATTCCCTCCTTCTCGCTCTGACTCTGATGCGTCGAGGCTGCTAGATTGCTTTCTCGGGTTAAGTCTCGTGCCTACTAAGGGCCCTTTGGGGAAGAGGGGAGGTACCCTATATTGTAGCGCTTGACAAAAGAAGTTCAGTGGTGGTACTCTCTCTTGTTAACTCTCACCCGTTAGACCCCCAAAGGGGAAAATGTAAAATAATTTATAAAATAAATATTTGTACATTTAATCATTTTTTAACCCTCTACGGGTAGTGATTAAAAGTATATGTGGGGGGAGGCCTTTACCTACCCCTCCCGCCCTCCTCCAAACCGTGTGGAACCCGCCCCCTGTCCACGTATGTACTTTGTAAGTTGTAAAGCGAGGCCCCCCGAATCTCCCTGGACCCCCTTTTGGGAAGCTCCGCCCCCCTACTCTCGCCGGGAGGCTTCGTCCCCCTGGACCCCCCATTGGGAGTTTTGCTTACACGTACTACATGCTAAGTTGTAAAGCGAGATCCAGGTGAAGCTCCCAAGGGGGGTCCAGGGGGGCGAAGCCCCCCAACGGTAGTAGGGGGGCCGAGCCCCCCGAAAGGGGGTCCAGGGGGCGAAGCCCCCGGCCAGGGGGGTTCAGGGGGGCGGAGCCCCCCCGACTTTGATATAACACTTTTCTATTGCAAAAGCAACATCTAATATTACGAAAACAAGACTTAATCTGGTAGAAAAAAATGTGAAACAGGCGCTGGCAGGAAGGGTGGTTGTGGAGAGAGGGGCAACGCCCTACCTTGCGCAGGGGTCTTGCTAATCTTTTCTGTATCTATTTTTAGTATATTGTAGACTCATCTATTTAGTAAGGCGAAGATTTAATAGATATATAAATTCTACACGTCAAGTGAATGGAACGTCCTACCTTGAGTACGGGGCCTCGCTAATTTTTTTAGTATAAATATTTTTAGTATATTGTAGATTCATCTGTTTAGTAAGGCGAAGATTTAATAGATATACAAATCTTACATTTCGGGTGAATGGAACGTCCTACCTTGCGTACGGGTCCTACCTTGCGTACGCACACCAATGCAAGCCCCCCCCCCCCCCACAGGGGGACGGAACCTACTGCATACACGCACGCACTTCTCCACCCACACAACAATCGGGTTGGGTTAGCTCAGTTTTTTTGGAAGTGGAGCCCCCCGCATATACACAAGGGGTCAGGGTGCAGGAAGGGGGGCGAAGGCCCCCCCTATTTACTTTTAATTACTACCCGTAGAGGGTTAAAAAGTGATTAAATGTGGAAATATTTATATATATATTTTTAGAATATTTTACATTTTCCCCCTTGGGGGTCAAACGGGTGAGAGTTAACAAGGTAGAGTACCACCACTGATCTTCCCTTGTCAAGCGCTATAATATAGGGTACCTCACCCCTCCCCCTCAAGGGGGTATGCGTCACCTTAACCACGATCTAGAGTGATGTTTTATTGAAATGTCTTTTTATTTGAAAATGGCATGCACAACAAAATTGGGTGTTTTCCTTGCCTCGATAGTAAGAATTCAATATGGCCGCGGTGACTACCCAGGAGCCTTAAAAATGAATTTATTTTATATATTTTGAAACTACATGAAATGGCTGTCTTATAACCCGAATAGTCTTTCTTTCTACGAAGTCAGTGTGTAAAGAGTCACAGGTAGCATCTTCTTCTCGTCATTGGGGTAAGATGCCACTTAAAAAAAAACACCATTAGCTTGACGAACTATTTTATTTACATGAATACTAACGTACAATTTTTGTATTTTTATATTACATTTTAGTTTTTTCAAATGTCGTGAATGCTACAATATTTGATAAATGCATATCTGAAACAAAAATATTAATTTTAATTTTAAAAATTAATTTAATTTTAATTTTTTTGAAATTGTATTTACTAATTGTTAATAATTAAAGTTTAATCTTAAAAATAAATCTATGTTTTTGTATACGTATTAACTTTATTTATTGAATGCTGCATGTTTCTTACAATACTTTGCATCCTTTCTCCGTTACAGGTGGCATATTACCCAGGCATTGGGGTAAGATGCCAGTTTTGCAGGTATAAATATATAATCAAATTACAACATTTTAACACACGATAACCTTTAGGGTGACTCTTTTCAGCATTGCTATAGTGAAAGCTAAAGTATCACTTTGCAAAAATTCTGAAGCTGTTATGGCTATTTGCTTGTTCATATTTCCATAATATTTCTTAACTATGGCATCTCCCCCCGACTTACCCTACGTATGCAGCAAAATGTAGATTATTTTATTAAGGTTTTTTTTTATTTTTTAGTATGGAACTATGTTAAGCGATTTTAAAACAATAGAAAGTTTTATTTGAAAAAATAAATATAGTGTTGAAAAAAGAGTAAAACATTTTAAGGAGTAATTCCTCACACAAATTCAAGACGAAAACTTCATATGACCATATGTCCCAAACGGCTTAGTTTCTAAAATAGTGTCAAAGTTGAAGAAATATTTCTAAAAATTTCGAAAACCACTTAGAGTTTTTTGATAAAACTTTGTGTATGTTTGAAGGCCATCAAAATAACCCGTGTGGTTTTCGAAATTTTTGGAAATAACGAAAGAGTGACTGCAAAAATCGCCCGTTTTGGGACCCGCGTATTTGGAATTGAATTGTGTGCCAAATGACACGTTATAAAACATTAATTGTAGAAAATTTTTATGTTGAACATATAATTAATTTAAGAGATATGGAGGATCAAAGTGATCGCAATCCATTATCGCCCCATACCAAATAGGTTCGAGGAACGAATTTCATATCAGCACGATAGGTTCAGACTTAATACTCATTGGAAGAAGTTTTTTGGGTCGGTGGTCACGAATTTAAAATCAGATTTTTGAAATTCAAAATGGCTGCTCCAATATGTCGGACTGAAATAGTAGAAGTTAATTAATTTTTACGAAAATTAGTATTCGAGGGTTTTTTGGGTCGCTAATCACGAATTTAATGTCAGATTTTTAACCATGTTTAATTTAAAAAATCTGACATTAAATTCGTGACCACCGACTCAAAAAACCTGCGGGTACTGATTTTTATAAAAATTAACTAACTTAACTACTATTTCAGTCCGCCATATTGGATCAGCCATTTTTAATTAAAAAAATATGACTTTAAATTCGTGATCAGCGACCCAAAAAACTTCTGAGTATAAAGTCTGAACCTATCGTGTTGATATGAAATTTGTTTCTCAAAGCGTATTTGGTATGGGGCGATAATGGATTGCGATCACTTTGATCCTCCATATCTCTTAAACTAAACTAATTATATGCTCAACATAAAAATTTTCTGCAATTAATGTCTTATCATTACATATCATTTGGCACAATTCAATTCCAAATACGCGGGTCCCAAAACGGGCGAAATTTCCACTGATTTTGCGGTCACTCTTTTTCCTTCAACTTTAACATCCTGATGTATTTTTGAAACTAAGCCGTTTCGGATATATGGTCATATAAATTTTGTTTTGAATTTGTGTGAGGAATTACCTCTTAAAATATTTTACCCTTTTTTTCAACACCCTAGGTGTATACTGTGACGTTGCGGCATCGCCGCGCGTGGCAGCGTCCCCGCCGCCGTCACAAGGCGCGGGGTTCGCGCCCAACGACGGACCGGGGGCGTGCGGGGCGTCGGAGTATCCAAGGGGCGCTAACGTGGCCGTTAAGAGTAATTATTTACTCGCGTTTATTTATTTTTTTTGTGAACGGCGCCTCCACCGATATCGAGGAGAGCGCAACGCCGGAAACCGGCTATTGGCAGAGGATTGCGGCCCACCCGGTGGAGATTTGGAAGAACGGACGGGCGAGGCAAGGCACCCCTACGAGGTACGGCGTTGCGCCGCGAGGATCGAACGATCACGCGCGACGTCGATGACAGCCGGACGACGCGCAGAACGGTCGCGCAACCCCTGCGTGGGGTGAAGCATTGACTCACGATCGAGCGCGGCGCCGCGCTGTCTCTTCTGCGCCGGCCGCCGAATCAACCAGTCGACGATATCTTGTGCTGTCATTGTCGCGATTTTCTTGGAAAAACGTTGTCGTGCGTGCGTGTGTGCCCGTGGAGGACCCCGGCCCGAGAGAGCTGCCGCTGACCCGGGGACGAGAAAGCCGAGCTGTCGAGGACGAGGCCCGAGGAGCACCAGACCGGTGAGGTCGCCCGAAATTAAGTTGTAAAGCCACGAACGGACCGCGAAGGGTCGCGCTCCCGCTCTGCTGTCGACGTGCCATAATTTCGCGTTCGTTAGCCGTGGCAAGAGACCCGGCGTAAATTTCGTCTTGGTTGGCAGTCGACATCAAGCGCGAGGGACCCCGAGAGCGGTTGTCGCGGTTGGTATCGGAGCGAGCCCCGGAGATTCGCGGTCGACGGCGTCTAAGAGCCCCGGATACCGGGTACGCGAAACGCGAGTGACCACGCGGCGCGAAGAGAGAGTTTTGCGAGTGCCGCCATAATCCGCTTGCACGCGATCGAAGATTCGGCCTATCAAGGCGTGCGTCGCGAACGGTGTAAAGTGCGAACGGCGTATAATCCGCGTCGCGTGGTGACCGCAACGTTCAGATTTTCCTTCGGACGACAGAATCTTTTCGCGGGTGCGGAAAGTATCTTGCGCGCGCCCCGCGGGGCGCGGGACGCCGCATACCTTTTTTTGTGCTTGGTGTCGTATCACGTTTTGCGAGCGGCGTAGAGCCGCGCCGCCGTTATCGATTGTGTTTCGCGAGCGGCTTAATTGTCGTGTATCGTGTTGATCGCGATATATTATTGCGTATTGCGTATTCCTCGCGAGTCGCATTATTCGGTATGTTGTAGCTGTCGTTTTATATTTTCGCGAGCGGAGTTATATTAATTCATCGCGTGTATTTTGCGGCCTGCGATCGTCGTGGCATTATTTCGTTGATTCAATTTTGTACGTGCTGTCGTTTTATATTACTCGCCGTCGTCACCGTTGTTCCGACGCGTTTTTAAGTCCCTTCGCAAATCCTGCGAGTCATCGTCAGTAATATTTCTCCGTCGACCGAGAAAACGAAGGTTGTTATTCGCACCGCCTTTGTCAACCGAAGGGATAAACGTAGCACTGTTAACTGACTGCGATCGGAATAAAGTTATTTATTATTAATCCAATTAACGACTTCGCGCGACTTATTCACCCGTCCCCCGCATTCCTGAGCGCGGCCCGGCATCTACCCTGCCCCTCCACCGTTAGGCTGAGCTAGCTAGCCCCTCGTGCCGAAGGTATCCTCGATCTTTTCAATTTTTGCGCGTATCGGTAATTGTTTCGCGATTTGGTGACGCGTCGTGGTACGTGTCTGGCGCCCAACAAAATTTTTCGCGACCGATCGATCGCCTTTAGGGTACGTGGGACCCTGCTTTAAAGAGGCCTAACATCCCGCTCTCCCTTTTGATCCGCTGTTTAAGAAAATAGCGTGACAAAATTTGGCGCCCAACGTGGGGCCGCCAAACGTAAAATCGACCGAAGAGGGTCGAGAAAGGGCACACTCCGAGCGCTCCGATACTTTGTGCGGGTGACGGTGAATTTTAGTCATAGATCTAGTTCTAAATTTTTGTGCATGTTGTTGAACTACTTGGTGTTGGGATTTACTTGTGTGATTTTGTAGCCTATTTCGCGCATCTGTTGTCGGGTAAATTATTGTCGGTTAAGAAAAATTGAACGTTCGCGAAATTGTTGTCGGTTGAGCGACGACGCGAGTGTTTAACTTTTGAAGGAGAGTCCGCTCACAATAGATGTTTACTTCGGGCGGGGCATAACGACAAGACCATTCTCTCGAACCGTCTTTGTTCATCCTCACGTTTAGCGATATTATTTTCGCGTTCGGTGTTGTTCTCGCGTCCGGTAATATTGTTGTCGTATTTGGTGTCCTTATTTTCGGGTTTAGTATTATTATTCCCGTGTTCGGTCATATTATTTTCATGTTTGATCGTATTATATTCTCGCTTTCAGAAATATTATTCTCGCGTCCGGTAATATTATTCTCGCGTTCGGTGATAGTTGTTTTCGCTGTTCGGGAATATTAGTCCTACGTTTGTTAATATTATTCTCGCGTTCGGTAGGGCTATTTTCGCGTTTGACAGTCGTTTTCACGCTCGATATTTATTTTCGCGACTTATTTTCGTAACTCGGAACGAAAGGAGCGTTGAATTCTCGGACTTTGGAATTATAAAGCGACGGTCGTATGAGTCACTCGGAAGACGACGATTGGATATTTCAATCAACTCGCGAGCAATTAATCGCGGAATTAGAGCGACGGGAATTACCCGTTGACGGATCAGACTCCGTGTTAGCGCTTTGTTTGTTGCGTCGTGTGAGAACTACGCGACGTAGTTGGAAACACGAGGGGATTGCCGACGCGGGCGAGATGTCAGATACCGAATTACGCGTCCCGGTGTAACCCGGGTAACCCGGTGTAACCCGGCCCGACCGGATAGCCCGTTCGAGGAGATGGGCTTGCGAACGCGTGTCGGCCCTTCGGACGCCCCTCGGGTTAGTGAACGTCGCGCGTCTCAGGAATCGGGTGGCATCTCCGCGTCCGCCGTTTACAATATCATGCGGAAGTAGAACCTCAAGTTTTCGGGCACACGCGGGGAGGACGCCGAGACATTTCTCCTGCGAATCGAGGAGGGACGCGAGCTCATTCCGGTCGCGGACAAGGACGTCATACGATGTCTTCCGTTTTTTTTGTCGGGGATCGCTCTCCACTGGTTCCGCGCGAAGAAGGCGTGCCTTACATCGTGGGCCGCTTTTAAAATAGCGTGGCGAGCTCGATTCGGCGACCCCGATTTTCAATTCGCGCTCCGCAAGGAAATTATGCGACGCACGCAGGGGGAACAAGAATCGGTAGCTGATTTCCTCACGTGTCTAAACGCCTTATTCGACCGACTCTCGCCACCGTGGAGCGAAGAGGAAAAGGTGAGCTACGCGCATCGGCACATGCTACCGCGGTTGCAAACGATGGTGCATCGGGATGCGGTCGAGGACTTAGAGACCCTCGAGTTATTAGCCGCGCGCGCGGAAAGCTGCTGTCGGGCGGATCAAAGTTATCGGGCTCCACCTCCGCCGGAGGGATCGCTGTTCCCGGACTTGGCGTACCGGCCGCCAAAGGGCGCGAATCGGCGTTCTAGTGGGCGGATTAACGATACCGTAGCGGCGTTAACGGAGTCGACGGAGAGCGCGTCAAAGGGTAGGAGGACCAAGGCCCGCGAGCCGAGGGCCGGTATTGCTGTCGCGTCGACCGCCCCTACGACGGCCGCGGCCACCGCCTCCACCCCCACGACGAGCGGAACACGCGCTACCAACCGAAGGTGTTTGAACTGCGATAAGGAGGGACATTTTTCGCGAGATTGCACCGCCGAGGTGCGTAAGCATTGTTACAAATGCGGTAAAGCCGATGTTACGATTTGTACTTGTCCCGACTGTTCGGGAAACTAATGGAGGAATCGAGAAAAAAGGGGAGTCCGACTCCTGCCCCTCCCACCCCCATAGACTCACTGTCGGAGAATTTGCGAGAATTCGCGTATAGCGCATTTGAGAAGGAAAATTCGCGTTCGTTGTCGTTCCTTCGCGTTCGTCTTGCGAGTAATTTCGAGGTGAAAGCGTTAGTGGATTCGGGATCGAGTCGCACGTTCGTGAACCGGGAGACGGCCACCCGTATGAAGCGGGCAGGCTTTTCGTTCGGTCCGACCGGAGGGATACGCGTGACGACGGCCACCGATCAAACCACGAGAGTGAGGGGGGAGGTCGAGATTCCAATTACTCTCCGCGAAAGAACCGTAAATACGCGGGTGTTCGCGCTGCCGACCCTGGCGTTGACGTGTATTTTGGGTCAGGACTTTCTAGAGGCTTTCGGAATTGTTGTAGATTTCGCGCAACGTAGGTGGCATTTCAGGGACGATCCCTCGCGCCAATATTCTTTCGAGACGGAATCTGACAATTCTCTCGTTAGCGTATGCGCGACCCCGTCAGAGGGGGGAAAACCTACGCCGGAATCAGATACGCCGAAGAAAGCTGTCGTTGAGAGGGAACCCGCGACGGAGGTTAACCTCGAGAACGTGTGCGAGCCCGCGGAAACTCCGCGGAAAGGGGATGGGAGACGTAAGCCGGACGCGTCGCCGCTGGTATGCGCGGGTTTGAGCGAGCTGTCGTCTGACGAGGAGCGACAACTACAGGAATTATTAGCGTCCGAACTCCCGGGAGATCCGGAAAAACTCGGTGTTACGCATCTCACGGCGCATCGTATTGACGTAGGGGGACACCCCCCGATTAAGCAGCGTTGCTACCCCGTTTCGCCGAAAATACGCGAAGCGATTCACGACGAGGTAGATCGGTTATTGGCGGCCGGAATAATATAGCCTTCGAAAAGCGAATGGTCTACGCCAATCGTCATGATAAGGAAACCAAACGGAAAATACCGATTTTGTCTAGATTTTCGGGCGGTAAATAAAGTGTCGAAAAAGGACGCTTACCCGCTGCCGTTGATGAACGCGATATTAGACCGGTTACGGAAAGCGCGTTATATTTCGACAATTGATCTCAGCCAGGCCTATTTCCAGATACCGCTGGAGGGGAAGAGTCGGGAAATTACGGCTTTCGCGGTGCCCGGAAAAGGTCTTTTCCATTTTAAAAGAATGCCGTTTGGGCTGACGGGAGCCCCCGCGACGTTCCAACGACTATTGGATAAGTTGATCGGACCCGAGATGGATCCGCACGCGTTCGCGTATTTAGATGATGTCGTTGTCGCAACGGAGACCTTTGAGGAGCATTTAGAATGGTTAAAGCGAGTTTTCGCGCGTATTCGCGAGGCCGGTCTAATAATTAATCCGGAAAAAAGTAAATTATGTCGTTCGCAAGTAAAGTATCTCGGGTTTTTGGTACAGAAGGAGGGTTTGAGGGTGGATCCGGACAAGACCGTCGACGTCTGAACCTACCCTCCACCAAAAGATATTCCGCGATTGCGTCGCTTCATCGGGATGGCGTCATGGTATCGCCGCTTCATCCCTAATTGCGCTACCGTATTAGAGCCATTAACTCGCTTGCTGAAGAAGCAGCAGTCTTGGGAGTGGGGGGACGCCCAAAAGCAAGCTTTTGAAAAGGTGATCGCGTGCATTACGTCTCCACCCACGTTGTCGTGTCCGGACTTTAATGAGCCGTTCACCTTGCAAACGGACGCGAGCTCGGTCGGCTTAGGGGCGGTCCTCACGCAAAAGATCAAGGACGTCGAGCACGTGATCGCGTACGCGAGTCGCGCGCTGTCGGACGCGGAGCAAAATTATTCAAGGACCGAGCAAGAGTGCTTGGCGGTCGTATGGTCCATCAAAAAATTCCGACCCTATTTAGAAGGGTATAAATTCACGGTCATCACGAATCATAGTAGTTTACGTTGGCTACACAATTTAAAAAATCCTACGGGACGTTTAGCGAGATGGGCTTTGGAACTACTCGATTATGATTTCCAAATTGAACATCGAAAAGGCGCGCTACATCGTGTACCGGACGCCCTATCGAGAATTCACGAGGCGGATGGGGAATTGTGCGCGGTGGCCGCGGTCGGAGATAGGTGGTACGACAAAAGAGTCGCCGATGTTGTCGGAAACCCGCGCCGATTTCCCGGGTGGAGAGTAGCAGACGGAAAATTATACTTTCGGAGACCCCGCGCGGTCATCGAGCGGTCGGGGATAACGAGCAGTGGAAGTTGGTCGTGCCACGCGAGTCGCGCAATGAGATAATGCGTGAGAATCACGATCCGCCGCATGCGGGACATTTAGGCGTTGAAAAGACGTACCGACGGATCGCGATTCGATATTACTGGCCGCGCCTATTTAAGGATGTCGTTGATTACGTGCGCCGGTGCGATACGTGCCAAAAAGCGAAAGTGGAACAGGAAGTTCCAGCGGGATTAATGGGGCAGAGAATAATCGAGGCCCCGTGGACCGTTGTCGCGGCCGATATAATGGGACCGTTCCCGTCGAGCAAAGCGGGATATGCGTACCTCCTCGTGTTACAGGAGCTTTTCTCGAAATGGGTTGAGTGTTGCCCGTTACGTAAGGCGAACGAGAAGAAAATCCGAGAGGCTGTCGAAGACCTCGTCATTTTTCGCTGGGGCGCGCCGCGCGTACTATTAACCGATAATGGGACGGAGTTCCTAAATCGTGAGATACAATCGTTAGCCGAAAAACATGGTTTCCACCATTCGACGGTGCCACCCTATCACCCTCAGGCGAACCCCGTCGAAAGGGTTAACAGAGTGCTTAAAACAATGATTACGGCCTTTCTGGGACGGGACCACCGCGAGTGGGACCAACATATTTGCGAATTTCGTTTCGCGTATAACTCTGCGTACCACACGTCGTTACAGGCGACCCCCGCATTTTTAAATTTCGGGAGGGAACCGCAGCCTGTCAATATATTTCGCGGTCGAGATGACGCTGTCGAGGTAGAACTTGCGGATCCGGAAGAGTGGGGCGAGAGAATGGCGCGAATCCGATTATTGCGAGAATGGATCGTGGAGAATTTGGAAGCCGCGAGACAAAAGCAAACGCGCTATTACAATTTACGTAGGCGGGATCGTCAATTTACGGTGGGCGAGCAGGTATTGAAAAGGCAGCATGTCTTGTCGTCCGCCGCTCAACACGTTTCCGCTAAATTGGCCACAAAGTTTCACGGTCCCTTCACTATTCGGAGGATTCTGTCGCCCGTAGTATACGAGCTCGCGGACTCGGCCGGACAGTTGATAGGGAAGATTCATGTTAAGGACCTTAAGCCTTACCACGCTCCTCTCCCTCGTTAGGGTGTCGTAGCTGTCGTTGGTGTTGTTGCTGTCGTTGGTGTCGTGGTGTCGTCGCTGTCGGACGGTGGGATCCGTGTTGCGGAGGATGGATCCCCGGGACATGGAGTTCTGGGCTCAATGGATCCATGTGATCCTTAGGGTCCAAAGAGAAGACCCCGGATTCTGGGAGGCTCTCGCCTGGGAGATCCACCGGAGGAGGGCCCGCCAGTACACCACCCGCGGGTCGGTGGTGCGCGAGATCGTGGAGGCCGACGCGACTACCCAGACCGAGCCCACTGAGGGGAGGACAGTCGAGAGAGAGGAGAGCGACGTGACGACCCAGACCGAGCCCATGGAGGGGAGGGCGGTCGAGAGGGCGGAGAGCGACGCCGCGACGCAGACCGGGCCCAGGGTGGAAAGGATACGGATCCACCTGCCGGCGAGGAGAAACGTGGGGGTACAGGTGTACCCCAGACGCGTCGACGTGGCGGTCGGGACCGACCCGGAGGAGCGGGACAGGGACCGCTCGCGAAGTCCGAGGCGCCAGCCCGCGCGATCGGAGTCGCCGGAAGGGAGCTACCCCGGGGACATGCTGTGGTGGCTACGCCAAAAGCCCGGATGGGGCAGACCCGCGGGAGAGCCGACCCGGGGGCCCACGCCGGAGCCGCCGACAGAGGGGGAGCCGCGAGGACCGACGCCGGAACCGGCGCGGGAGCCGTCGCCCCCGCAGGAGGCCAGACCAGCAGGGCGAGAGCTCTGCTGGAACTGCGATTCGGCCACACACTTCACGCGCCGGTGTCCGCACCCTCGGCAGCGGACCGTCTGCTTCCGCTGCGGGCGCTCTGGCATCACCGTTCGAGACTGCCCGGATTGCAGCGAGGGGTGGAAGGCCCAGGGGTCGTACAAGAAGGGGAAAGGCCACGACGGGCCTGCACCGCCGAGAAGACATGGACGACCCCCGGGCGCCCCGCGCAAGCCGTGAATAGTTGTCGGCCCCCTGGATGTTGTTTGCCATATTTTTTTTTCTTTTTTTTTCTTTTTCCTTTTTTTGTTTGTTCCTTTTTTTTTGTTGTCGTCTCCGCCGTATAAAAAAAAAATTTTTTTCGTTTAATTATCAAATTTTTTTTTTCAGCTCTTCCTTTGGCGGAATGTATCTGCTATAAAAATTTTTTTTTGTCTCTTTTTTTTCTGCTATTGCGATCGAATTCTTTCTCAGCTCTCCCTTTGGCGGAATGCGAGACACGAAGTTTCCCCATTCGAGCCAGTTGTTTTGTTTCTTTTTTCGCCCCCTCGGGAGCGCACCTGTACTGGAGACGAACAATAAACAATTAAGAATTTTGTAAAACCGTTGAGAGAACATCAACTTTTCCTACCCCTCCCACAAGGTTCAGCGAAACTATAGTAGAGCTGTCAGATCGTCAGGGACCGCGTACCGGTCATTGCCTTCGCGCGTTAGCAAGAATGTCCGCGATAAACGTCGCGTCCCGGGTTGCGATTCCGGAGGCTCTTGGTGTGGAATAAATGTATCGTGTCGTTATGTCAAAGATAAGATTTTTTTTTCGTTGCTTGTATTGTTTGATTAATTATTGTCAATTTTGCAACATTTGAATGGACCCTCGCTGGAGATTCTGACCGCTCGACCGCCTCTCTCGTTCAGGTGTGTTGTGAGCGCACAACGATATAATTGTTAATTATATAACTTATCCGTAATCCGACCCTAGCAACTAAACTCAAGTACGAAATCCGCCGAAAAACCTGACGTTTGCATCGGACGACGATCATCCGATGCAAACCGACACCGGAACCCAGAGCGTTCAACTCCAGGTTGACCGAAAGCGCTGATGCGAAGGTCAGCGCAGAGCGCTGACGACAACGCTAACTCGGGAGCCCCCGAGTTAGCAACAGAACATCGACCCGATAATATAAATACCGCCGATTCGGAAAATCGCGCGGGCAGTCCTAAACCGAAACGCGTACCGACTAACATCTAATTTAAATATTGTAACACCCGCAAGTCAGGGTAGAGAATTAAGTGATTTCTGTAAATCAAAGTCGGTTTATTAAACGACAAGTAAAACAAGGGCAATAGTGAGTTATTCTGCATCCTGCGACGGATCCCGAACCCAGTGCCGGCTCCAACCCCGTCCCGGCACAACATTTGGTGGCAGCGGTGGGATCCTGCCAACAGGACCAGAGGACATCCTGCCCGAGAGACGTCTGCAAATCAGAAAGCTCGATTTAGTAAGAGCGGAGAAGCATCCCAGAGAGGAGAAGCCCGCCAGAATCCCGAGCGAGAAAGAGACAGCGGTGACTGCCCCGCCATACATAAAGCCAGAGTGACGGAGACGGCGGTAGCAGCCCCGAGTGCGACAGTAACACCGGAGAGGCCCCGACCTACCGCACGGACTCGACAGCCGAGGCAGCGCCCCAGGGACGTACCCAGCCGGACAGCGGAGCAGCGCAGGCGAGACCCCGCGAAGCAGAAACAACGCGGAGCAGCGAAGCGGCCCTGCCGGACTCCGACGCGGCGACAGCAGAAAGCGGACACCATGCGTGCGACCGTACTGTAAGTCCGTTCCATGTTATGTACTATTGCGAGCGACGAGATCTAACGTTTCCGCGAGCGACGAATTGAAAGTTTTCGCGAGCAATGTTTCAGCACCGACGTACGAAATTGAAGGCGCTAACCCTGTAAATGTCGGAGGGCGAACATAACCGCCCCGCTAGAAACGCGTCGTTCGTCTTAAGCGAGCGAGCGCATCAAGCTACCGAACGTAGCCGATATCACTCTCGCGCCGTATCACATGCGGAAAGCTCCGTTTTAGACCCCGTCCTACGAAACTTAGAATCGCGATTCTCGACCGAAGAATCACCGGTACTCGAATTGCACCCGAACGTAATATTAGAACGCGAATTTTCCTTCACGGATACTAGTCTGTTAGGCGATCTCGACGGTCCCCGAGACAACAACGAGAGAGATACAGCGGGCACAGACGAAAACGAAACCGCGAATAACGACGAAAACGAACGCGACGTACTTAGACTGCACTCAACCGTCACAGACGCACGTTCTGACACCTCAGCCGATACACAAGGCAATAACTCCGGGAGAGAAGAATTCTCGCTAACATCCTACGACAGCGACGTGTTCAATCCTACCGAAGAGGATTATACTCCCAAAGCTTTCAAAATGAGCCAACAAAGGGCGACAACGAACCTCGAAGCACGCGTCGACGTGACCCCCGAGCAGGTGGGCGAGGAAATTAACCGGCTGCGAGCGGCAAATCCGCGACCGTCCGAAAGAGACCAACCGCGACCCGCCAAGCCAACACCAACAGGAGTGCCGGATGCCTCCTTAATTACCGACATACTACATCTAATGCGCGACATGCAAAAACGCATGGACCGCGTCGAGGCTGCGGAATTCGATTGATCAGCCGAACTCCTCCGCGCTTTTCGCGAATTACAGAACCGCGTAGGCCGGATGAAATCCGCCACGTACGATTCCGACGCGCGGGACCGCCGCGTACACAGCCAGGGCCCGCTGGATATCACATACGGACGAACGCGTAGTGACGTCCGGAACCAACTGGGCCTAGTTAACGGGTACCTCAGCCTTAAAGAGGCACGAGCAATGATACCCGAGATCAATGGAGAATCGCGAGAACGCGTCCAAGAATTTATAAACGCTAGCACGTATGCTATGAAGAATATTCAGCCGACCGACGAGTCGATGCTACTCGAAGCCATCCTCTGCACGAAATTTAAAGGGAAGGCGATGACAGATTTTGATACGCGCGATATCCGTGACTTTGAACAGTTGAAGCGCGAGCTCGAGACAGAGTATTTAGGAAAACGCTGCACGACGCACTTGCAGCTGGAATTTAACTCGCTAGCGCAAAAGCCCGGCGAAAGCACGCAAGAATTCGGTAGGCGCGTCGAGAATTTAGCCCGCGAATTGTATGAAGCAATGGAAGAGGGCAAGGGCCACACGCAGGAACAGCAAAAGGCCATACTGGATAATATTAAAATCCAAGCGCTGCATAATTTCCAAATCGGATTACACGACGATATAAAGTTATTAGTAAGAGCGCAGCGATACCAAAGCCTGCAAGAGGCGATAACCGGCGCCAGCGCGGAAGAAAAGCTGAGAGGCCCCTCCCCGCGGAACGCCCAGGCAACGGTAAAAAACAAATATTCCACCGCGAATACGCGAAGCACAGGGAATACGGTAGGGCAATGCCACAAGTGCGGAAAGAACGGTCATTACGCGCGAGATTGCCGTACGAGCCAACACGCTAACAGATACGCGTTGCCGAAACCCGAGAAGCCTAGCGGCATCAACACGATAGAGTGTTCGTATTGTAAAAAAGCAGGGCATAAGCGCGACGAGTGCTGGTCGTTAATCGGGCGACCAAAACCCGAGCGACCACGCCGCACGAGAACGGAAGCAGTTAGGAAAACGCCCGTGAGTACTGTCAGAAAGACAAAGACACAAGAATCTAGCGAAGAAACATCCTCTCGCAGCAGCAGCGAGGAGGATGAGAAGCCTAAGAAGAATAAGGCGCGCGCCGCCGAGACATATCGCGTTGCACAGATAAGCAAGAAGCACGAGGAAGGCCCGCTAGACTTAGTGACGCTACCCGTGCAGGAGGCAGAGAAGGGAGAAATGGACCTGTTGTTAGATTCAGGCGCGACTCTCACATTAATAAAAGTAGGAAATTTGAAAGGGAAAACAATGGTAAAGAAAGAACGGTTAGCTTTAGTTGGCGTAACCGGACACCTGATTCACACGATAGGAAAAATAAAAGCCACTGTGAACCTCGGAGATAAGAAGATTCGCCACACAATGTACGTGGTGAAAGATGATTTCCCGATCGAGTATGAAGGCATCTTAGGAAACGATTTCCTTACAAAGCACAAAGCGGATATTTCAAATTCTAAGAAACGACTAAAACTCGGCTCAGCTTCCTTTAAGCTCCGACCCTCCCGCAAGGTAAAACTCCCGCCTCACAGTGAGACAATCGTGGAAGCCGTCACTGATCATAATCGCGTCGGCATTGTGCGGAGCGGCGAACCCGCCCCAGGGGTCTTTATCGGGCATTGCCTAGTGCAGCCCGTCGAATTTAAATGTCCGATTAGCGTATTGAATGTGACGGACAAGCCCGTGGAGATACTCACTCCACATGTAACTCTAGAAGACCTGCCGCCGCCCGACACCGCGAACGTTCTCTCGTTACGCGCGAGCGACGAGCGCGAGACCATCGCCGAACGACAGAAGAAAGTACGCGAGCAAGTACGGCTCGATCACTTGAACGCTGAAGGGCGAGCAGCCGTAGAACAAATTTGCGATGATTACTTCGACGTGTTCTATATGGACGGCGACCATTTAAGCGCGACTACCGCAATAGAGCACGAGATAAATATCCGGCCGGGTAGCGCGCCCGTGAATGTGAAACCATATCGGTTACCCAAGAAGCATAAGGCCGAAGTGAAAAAACAAATAGAGAAAATGCTCGAAAACGGCATAATCAGCCCGAGCACGAGTCACTGGAACGCACCGATTATAGTCGTCCCTAAAAAACCGGACGCATCCGGAAAAGTGTAATTTCGCGTGGTTATCGATTTTCGGAAAATGAACGATCTCACCATGGGAGACTCTTTCCCCATGCCGAACATAACCGATATATTAGACCAGTTAGGTAACGCGAAATATTTTACCGTTCTAGATCTGGCCTCGGGGTATCACCAAATCCCCATGCACAAAGACCACAAGGGCAAAACAGCCTTCTCCACTCCGGATGGGCACTTTGAATTTAATCGCATGCCCTTTGGCCTGAAAAACGCGCCGGCAGCATTTCAGCGGCTAATGTACGCGGTGCTGGCCGGCCTGCTAGGGCGGAGATGTTTCGTGTATATCAACGACATCGTCATATACGGGGCAACTCTGACGGAACATATCAAACGAATAATAGCAGTGTTAATTAGACTCCGAAAATATAATCTAAAGTTGAAACCGAGTAAATGTGCGTTCCTACGGAAGGAAGTCGTATACCTGGGTCACGTGATTTCGGAAAAAGGAATCTCGCCGGACCCGTCGAAATTAATAGCCGTCAAGGAATTTCCGACTCCTAAAAAGGTGAAAGACATTCAGTCATTCATAGGCCTAGCCGGGTACTATCGTAAATTCATAGAAAATTTTTCAAAACTAGCCAAGCCATTGACCAAGCTCACTAGAAAAGGAGAAAAGTTTACTTGGTCAATAGAGCAACAAAACGCGTTCGAATTGTTGAAGGAAAAATTAACAACCGCGCCGGTGTTGAATTATCCCGACTTCAATAAAGAATTTATAGTGACGACAGACGCGTCAGATTTCGCTATAGGAGCTATCCTCTCACAGGGAGTAGTCGGCCAAGACCGACCGATAGCGTACGCCAGCCGCGTATTATGTAAAGCGGAACAGAACTATAATACGACGGAGAAAGAGCTGCTAGCCATCGTGTGGGCAGTCAAACATTTTCGCCCGTATCTTTATGGCGTTAGGTTTAAAATAATAACCGATCACAAGCCGTTGATATGGCTATTCAATGTTACCGACCCCGGTTCAAGGCTAATTAGATGGAGGCTTAAATTAGAGGAGTATGATTATGAAATCATACACAAAGCGGGGAAGAGTAACTCAAACGCCGACGCATTGAGCCTTAACCCGATAACAGAGGCGTCAGCCGTACATATGACACAACAAGAAGAGGACACGCCGAGGGAATACACCGAGGAAGAAAAGCGGCAGATATTATTCGAGTATCATGACTCACCCATAGGAGGGCATCAAGGAGTCACTCGAACGTTGAACCGAATTCGATTACGGCACAACTGGCACGGAATTACGACAGACATAGAAAACTACATAAGTAAATGCGAACTGTGTCAGAAGAACAAGTTAAGTAGAAAAACCAAGATGCCATTAATTATTACAGATACACCCGAGCGTCCGTTCGAGAAATGCGCGCTTGATATCGTAGGCCCGTTGACTATCACAAATAACGGAAACAAATATATTTTGACATTCCAAGATAATCTCACGAAGTTTAGTGAAGCAATACCCGTAGAGAATCAGGAAGCAAATACAATCGCCAAAGCATTCGTCACTAAAATAGTGCTAGAACATGGAATACCCTAAAAAATTCTCACGGACCAAGGAACAAACTTCACGAGTGAAATGTTTAAAAACGTGTGTAAATTATTAAAAATTGAAAAAATTCAAACGACAGCTTATCATCCAGAAAGCAACGGAGCATTGGAGCGATCACATCGCACATTAGCCGAATACTTGAGACACTATATAAATGAAGATCAAACCGATTGGGATGAATGGCTGCCTTACGCGATATTTACATACAATACAACTCCCCATACCACGACAGGGTTTACACCGTTCGAGTTGGTTTACGGTCACCAAGCTATTTTACCGACAGCTTTAACAAAGCCCCCAAAACTAACGTATACATACGATAATTACGCGCAAGAACTTCGAGAAAGGATACGCGCAACTAACGAGATAGCTAGAATACACACAAAACAAGAAAAAGTTAAAGCAAAGCATCAATACGACAAAAAGACGAAAATAGAAACGTTTAAAGTAGGAGATCAAGTATTATTATTTGATGAAACGGTTCGGCGAGGAAGATTAAAGAAGTTAGAAACGCAGTGGATCGGACCGTACATAATAATGGAAAAAATTAATGAGGTAAATTACGTAATCAAAAAGGGACGTAAAACGTTACGCGTACACGCAAACCGTCTAAAAGCATTCATAGAAGAATAAAAACAAATAATAAAATAGTCCTACCTCAGTCCCGGAGGATGAAACGTCCATGTCCTACCCCAACTGGAAAATTAAGGCGAGGGGGACGCATCACACGACCATCATCGAGGGGAAAACGTCGATCCCGCATAATAATCGCCAAATTCCTCCGATTTTCCCGCGCTTGTCGAGCCGCGAGTATTTCCTGCACAGCCCGACCAGGACCACGAATAGGCCAAGGGAGGATAAAACCACCGTCTGGTTCAAATTCATGCCGCATAAACCAAGCGCGAAGAGGTTCCAAAGGGAACACTGCCAACTGAGGCTCCTCGACCTCAATTTCTATTTCAAAGTCACGCTCAAACCACATTGGCACGTCCGATCCTGTCGGAGGCATAATTTTTTTAAATTGTTAATAGAGTCAGACGGTGAACTAAACGGCACAACCGACAGACTCAGACTGAGGCGAATAAAACTCGCCAAGACTAAAGATATAAATAAAATTACGAGACAGCAGAATCTAAGACAAGATAAAAAAGAAGCTACAGGATGCTCGTTCTTTATCAATACCTCGCAACATGAGAGCTACCCGTACCACCGTATGAAATAACACCGTTTATCAACAAGCCAGGCATCTACGTCGAGAAGATAGGACACCTGCAGCAAACGAAAACACTTTCAAATAATGAAAATTTACTGACGAACGTCACAAGGAAACTGCAATAGACTAATGATCACTACCATCCTATCTGACCTCACGAAAGACATTGACGATAGGTATTACAGACTACTTGACATAACATGTTACACGCGTACTCTCAATAAAAAATATAATTATATAATATTAAAAGAAAGCAATTTAAATAAATGTACGCAAGAAAATACTAAATTTATATGCGATTAAAATTTTTCTTTGTATTTTATAACAGCGAATGCACCAAGCGAGGTGCAACTTTTTGTAAAAGCGCCTAGATATATAAAAAACCGTAAACAACGTCACATCCTGTCGAATGTAACATTTTGAATAACATTAACCGAAACTCAACCAAGCATTGTTGCAAACAAGAAAATTGTATATCCCGTTGGTTCTGCGACCATAACTATAATCATAGTAGGCACGATATTTGTAATTATGTACATAATAAAGAAAAGAAAAAACCATTAAGGATATAAAAGATAAGACCATAGCATACAAATTAGAAACAAAAAAATTTAAATTGTAACCTCTCAGGAAAGAGAAATACACGCAGAGATAATAACGAAAATCTTCGTGTCTCTCAGTTTTTCTTTTTCCGCGGGGGAAGGGATGTTGTGAGCGCACAACGATATAATTGTTAATTATATAACTTATCCGTAATCCGACCCTAGCAACTAAACTCAAGTACGAAATCCGCCGAAAAACCTGACGTTTGCATCGGACGACGATCATCCGATGCAAACCGACACCGGAACCCAGAGCGTTCAACTCCAGGTTGACCGAAAGCGCTGATGCGAAGGTCAGCGCAGAGCGCTGACGACAACGCTAACTCGGGAGCCCCCGAGTTAGCAACAGAACATCGACCCGATAATATAAATACCGCCGATTCGGAAAATCGCGCGGGCAGTCCTAAACCGAAACGCGTACCGACTAACATCTAATTTAAATATTGTAACACCCGCAAGTCAGGGTAGAGAATTAAGTGATTTCTGTAAATCAAAGTCGGTTTATTAAACGACAAGTAAAACAAGGGCAATAGTGAGAGTTATTCTGCATTCTGCGACGGATCCCGAACCCAGTGCCGGCTCCAACCCCGTCCCGGCACAACAGGTGGCTATTGCGGGCGACCAAACCCGGTACCCTCCTCTTGGGGCGGGGGTGTTGTGACGTTGCGGCATCGCCGCGCGTGGCAGCGTCCCCGCCACCGTCACAAGGCGCGGGGTTCGCGCCCAACGACGGACCGGGGGCGTGCGGGGCGTCGGAGTCTCCAAGGGGCGCTAACGCGACCGTTAAAAGTAATTATTTACTCGCGTTTATTTATTTATTTTTGTGAACGGCGCCTCCACCGATATCGAGGAGAGCGCAACGCCGGAAACCGGCTATTGGCAGAGGATTGCGGCCCACCCGGTGGAGATTTGAAAGAACGGACGGGCGAAACAAGGCACCCCTACGAGGTACGGCGTTGCGCCGCGAGGATCGAACGATCACGCGCGACGTCGATGACAGCCGGACGACGCGCAGAACGGTCGCGCAACCCCTGCGTGGGGTGAGGCATCGACTCACGATCGAGCGCGGCGCCGCGCTGTCTCTTCTGCGCCGGCCGCCGAATCAACCAGTCGCCGATATCTTGTGCTGTCGTTGTCGCGATTTTCTTGGAAAAACGTTGTCGTGCGTGCGTGTGTGCCCGTGGAGGACCCCGGCCCGAGAGAGCTGCCGCTGACCCGGGGACGAGGAAGCCGAGCTGTCGAGGACGAGGCCCGAGGAGCACCAGACCGGTGAGGTCGCCCGAAATTAAGTTGTAAAGCCACGAACGGACCGCGAAGGGTCGCGCTCCCGCTCTGCTGTCGACGTGCCATAATTTCGCGTTCGTTAGCCGTGGCAAGAGACCCGGCGTAAATTTCGTCTTGGTTGGCAGTCGACATCAAGCGCGAGGGACCCCGAGAGCGGTTGTCGCGGTTGGTATCGGAGCGAGCCCCGGAGATTCGCGGTCGACGGCGTCGAAGAGCCCCGGATACCGGGTACGCGAAACGCGAGTGACCACGCGGCGCGAAGAGAGAGTTTCGCGAGTGCCGCCATAATCCGCTTGCACGCGATCGAAGATTCGGCCTATCAAGGCGTGCGTCGCGAACGGTGTAAAGTGCGAACGGCGTATAATCCGCGTCGCGTGGTGACCGCAACGTTCAGATTTTCCTTCGGACGACAGAATCTTTTCGCGGGTGCGGAAAGTATCTTGCGCGCGCCCCGCGGGGCGCGGGACGCCGCATACCTTTTTTTGTGCTTGGTGTCGTATCACGTTTTGCGAGCGGCGTAGAGCCGCGCCGCCGTTATCGATTGTGTTTCGCGAGCGGCTTAATTGTCGTGTATCGTGTTGATCGCGATATATTATTGCGTATTGCGTATTCCTCGCAAGTCGCATTATTCGGTATGTTGTAGCTGTCGTTTTATATTTTCGCGAGCGGAGTTATATTAATTCATCGCGTGTATTTTGCGGCCTGCGATCGTCGTGGCATTATTTCGTTGATTCAATTTTGTACGTGCTGTCGTTTTATATTACTCGCCGTCGTCACCGTTGTTCCGACGCGTTTTTAAGTCCCTTCGCAAATCCTGCGAGTCATCGTCAGTAATATTTCTCCGTCGACCGAGAAAACGAAGGTTGTTATTCGCACCGCCTTTGTCAACCGAAGGGATAAACGTAGCACTGTTAACTGACTGCGATCGGAATAAAGTTATTTATTATTAATCCAATTAACGACTTTGCGCGACTTATTCACCCGTCCCCCGCATTCCTGAGCGCGGCCCGGCATCTACCCTGCCCCTCCACCGTTAGGTTGAGCTAGCTAGCCCCTCGTGCCGAAGGTATCCTCGATCTTTTCGATTTTTGCGCGTATCGGTAATTGTTTTGCGATTCGGTGACGCGTCGTGGTACGTGTCTGGCGCCCAACAAAATTTTTCGCGACCGATCGATCGCCTTTAGGGTACGTGGGACCCTGCTTTAAAGAGGCCTAACATCCCGCTCTCCCTTTTGATCCGCTGTTTAAGAAAATAGCGTGACAATATATATAGAGTTATTTATATACTTATTAATAACATAAAATTACAATTGTTTAAAATTACCTTGTTTAGAGGTTGATAAAGTTGTCCGTAAAAGAAGAAAATTATTTCAAGATGACAAGGAAGTGAGTGACATTATTTAAGAATGGCATTATTTATAAATTGGTATATATGTATAAGATTTGAAATTTTAATTAATACTTTTAAAAAACATGTTTGTGATTATACGTTACACACACATGCACACTTAGACATATAAGTATATGTACATTTCAGATAAATAATTTATTATTATTATATTTTATTTCATACTTAATAATTCTTTTTCTGGAGGCTATAAGTAAGAGTTAAAGATTATTAATATAATTGTTAATAGGAGCTGTAACATCGTATAATTATTTAAATATATCCAACATACGCAAAACAACATAACAAATAAAACACGTTAATGACTAACGTGTCATATAATAACAATAATAAAAATAACTGCGTTTTCTTGTTTAATTTTAAAACCTTAATTAATATATAATTGTATTAACTATATAAATATATAAATGTGTATCTCGTCATTAAATAATTTTTCAGAAATAATGATTGTTAATGTTACGTCCGGGTTTTTTCGAGTGGCGCGATTACGCTTTTAGTCGACCGGCGGACGTAATTTATACCGAAAAAGTCGGGAATTAAACTTCGGTATACTTCGGTAAACTTGATTGGATTTTATAGTCACGGGCCGAGCGGAAACTCGTGACTTTCTGAGGAGTTAGAGCTTATAAGTTTTGCGCGGATAACTATCGATTTTTTCGTATAAATTAATGACGTTTAAGGAAAAACGTTTTTGACAGGGAAGCCCTTTTCTTTTGCGGGCGGAAATTAGGCAGGATACTAGCAGAGGAAATCTTGGGACAGGGCTACGTTGGAACCTCGGCCGAGAATCGCCACTCTGCAGGGCGCTTAACGGAGAGGGGTTAAGAGTCGGAGGGACCCGTGCCTCGCCCTCTGTGAGGGGCGCGCTGCTCGGGGGGTTTAGGGGGAGATTTTTATGAGGAATGATCGCGAACACATATTTTAACGGACGGGGAGACACTTACACGAATCACAGGCACTTATGCTTGGTACGTCGAACGGCGGAAATAAATCGGTTGCACTCACCGTGTTTAAACACAAGATCACAGTATCGTTTATTCAGTTGATTATGTCCGTTCGGACAAAAGCAGGTTCACAAACTTTAATTTATTTCGAATGGCGCAGTCGAAATTGTCGATCAACTATCGAAAGGCGACGTGTCGCATATAGAGGAACGGAATATACGCTAAAACAATTAATAATTAGAGTGACACGCACGGAAAGAAAAGAAAAGAAAAGAAAGAAAAGAAAATTTTGACACAGAATATCGTTGCGATATTCGATCCGGGAATTCTGACTGCAGTCAGTGGCTTGAATCAAATATAGCACGCGGAAAAAGAAAAATCCTTGAGGAGGATTTTCCGTCTTATATATATATGTATATATAAAAAGAAATTTTATAAAGACTAGAAGCGATCCGGTCGCGGGACCTCAGTTCCCGGCACGCCGGAAGCCACCCCGATGATCGCCCTTCAAGGGCGCTCCACCGGTCTGATCTGCCGAAACTGCACGGAAACCTTGATCTCGCACGACAAGGGCCTCGGAGGCTATGTCTTGCACTTCACTATATGGAGACTAAGTCTCGAACACTCGGATTTCGGCTAAGCTCTAATGCCGCTAGTCTACTTTCGAATTGATGCCACTGATAACGCTGTCAAACTCCGAAATCGAATACCGCGCGGCCCTCAGCGCGAGCCCTTTATATACTCTCAGCTCGGTGGCCCCAAACGGGAGGGGAATGATGATCGTAAATCATCGAGCTGTCAGCTAAATTGTTAATTAACAGAGGTATAGAGTTGAAACCTACTCGCTAAGTTACGATTTAAATTTACATTTATATTTTAATATTCACGATTTAATTAAATGTCTCCTTCTATCTCAATTAACGATCTAGTTTTTATAAACGCGGATTTGCTCGCGGTACTTCGATCGCGTACTAGAACTTATTGATCGCATTCCTTAGGTTGTTATTTGCATTCCTGAGTGCGCAAACATCTCGGTACCCGAATAACAACCCGCGAGGAATTATTCTTAGCGTTATACAATTCAAATTATATCCCTCGCTTATAATTTCAATTGATTTGACGTTGTTTTAAATGACGCGCTTTGCGGACCTCGCGAGCCAGCGGCCGTCGAGCTAGCGGTTGCGCAATTTCTCGGAGAGCAGCTCCGAGTTTGTCTCAGGATTAATTAAGATATGCGTTATTTAATCATAAACACATTCAGATCACGGGTTACACTTTCAATGATTATTCGATTTATAAATGGTGTTAGTATCCTATTAATTTACAATTATAGCTTGACAGATTATTTTAACGGTACATTTTGCAAGAATGTTTTACGCGATTTTGTGAGCGATCGGTAAGTCGAAAAGCGGCTCAACGCCGAGTAAAGCGAGATTAAACCTTTTTACAATAGGTCTTTAATTGATTTGCGATACATATAAACTTTATTTGTATAAAAGGGGAAAATCGTCGGCGACGCGATCAAGTCATTGAGATTGCCTATAGGAAGGAAAGCGCGTCGGGGAAAATCGATAAATGAAGGCTCTCGCAATTCTGAGAATTGTGCCGGTTTGTCAGTTTCCGAACGGGCAGAGCGATCGTGAAGGTCGGTGCGAACCGCGCTGGACGTAACATTAACTTTATTCTCCTGACTCAAGAACTAAATCTTTTTATTTGCTAATTCGACGATTGAGCGAATTCCAACTGTTCGTATAATCGATCTTTAGGTGACCATATGTGTTTAAGTGTCCGACATGTGACAATGGCGATGGTATTGCCTCCACTATGTATTTGTCCTCATTTATAAGTAGCAAATTTTTTTTTTGGCGGAGAAAATCTGGAATTTTCTAAACAAATAAATTGTATATATTATTTTATATTTAGATACTTTGTATTAAGTAGTAAATATAAATATTGAGATACTATAATATCAATGTATATTAGACATACATATATATACAGGGTGCTCCCGGATTAAATGGTCAAACTTGAAATATAAATTTTAGACCTCAAAACAAACAAAGTTTTGCTCTGAAACTATGCTTGCAAACGCTGCGTTCAAGAGATATTGACTTCTTAAGTTACAGAATTATAGGAATAAATAATGTCGAAATATCTCTTTATTTTGTTTTGAAGAGTCATATGGAAGACACTCTCAGCTGATGGACGTCATCCATACCATCTTCAACGTGTCCAGCATTTATTACCGGCTGATATGCCATACAGGAGAGCATTCTTCGATTGGTTTTTAAACCAAACATACAATAATCCACAAATTTTAAAGCAATAAACAGAATAAACCTACATTATTTCAACATTATTTATTCCTCTAATTCTGTAACTTAAGAAGTCAATATCTCTTGAACAAGCGAACATAGTTTCAAAGGAAAATTTTGTTTGTTTTGAGGTCCTAAATTCATATTTCATGTTTGGCCATTTAACCCGGGAGCACTCTGTATATATACAGGGTGTACCTAAACTGGCGATAAATATTTTAATGACAAATACTTTGTAACATTTTAAGACAAAAATTCTAATACGAAAATGCCGAAGCTATAATAGTTTTCAAATGAGAGAAGTTTAAAGATAACGAATGAGAAGGTTAGATTTTCGCGCGCTCAGGGATGGTAACATGGCCAATGATAAAGGTGCTTTCATGAATCGAATGCCTTTGAGTAATGTGAAATTATTGTAAAGAAATTCAAATGTTTTATTAAGAAACTATTTTTGTTTGTCCGTAATAAATTATTTATTCAATAATTCAATATATTCATGATTAATTCACACGTTTTGTATTTTTAATTTTATTAGTTTATATATATACGTTTTGTATTTTAGTTTTTATTAATTCATACATTTTGTAATTTTAATTTAATTTAAAATTTTTTTCCATTGATGTAAATAAATTAATTTTAACATTAAAAAGGA
The DNA here is from genome assembly GCA_030770355.1 of Harpagoxenus sublaevis. Classification (NCBI taxonomy): domain Eukaryota; kingdom Metazoa; phylum Arthropoda; class Insecta; order Hymenoptera; family Formicidae; genus Harpagoxenus; species Harpagoxenus sublaevis. The sequence continues at coordinate 20,719 of JASTWR010000969.1, read as the reverse complement.
AGTTTATAGTAATATACGTCGTAAAATAATATTTTGAAAAAAATTATTTAAAAATTATTTTGTGGGTTTTAATAAAGTACGCCTGTTTTGATTTATTTTACGTTAATTCTTTCTATTTTATTTCATTATGTTAACTTCTTTCTTTTCTAAACACCTAAGATTTTATTACGATTTTTAAGAAAGAGTCTGGAGAGTGTCTAGACTTGTATCAGAATTGAATAAATAATCGGTATTAATAATTTTATCGACAAATTTAATCAAAAGTTGGAACAAAAATGATTTCATTGATTTGTCAATTTTCATCGCGGAGATTTATTACCATCATATGAATTAACCAAATAAATATGACATAATAACAAATATCATGGATATATTGAATTATTGAATAAATAATTTATTACGGACAAACAAAAATAGTGGTAAATATGCATATTAGGTCAAACCTCACCGATGACCTTGACCTTGACATATATTGTCAAGGTCACCCTCCTGAATGACCTTCAGAAAATTTTAGCCGGCGGTCATTGTTCGTTAAAAAATTATTAACAAAAAAAAAATTGAAAATATAACAGTTATTTTGAGTATTAAAAGGCATAAACGACCTTGACCTTAACATATGTTGTCAAGGTCACCCTCCTGAGTGACCTTCAGAAGGTTTTAGCAGGCGGTCATTGTTTATTAAAAAGTTATAAACAAAAAAAATTTGGTGGAAAAAATTATTTAAAGCAGTGAATGGTTGGTATATTAAAAGGAAAGTTATTTAAAGCAGAGAATAGTTGGTATATTGAAAAGTATATACACAATTTTATGTATTAGAAAGTGTGAATACAAGTATTCTCTGCTTTAATCATGGCAGAAGCATGTTAAAGCTTTGTTAAAGCAGATAATAGTTGGTTATTGACAAAACCTATAGGTTAGTGACGCGCTTTATAAGTATGTGTTTTCTAAGTTGAAGCACATACAAAGCACACATTTGTAAAGCGCGCCATTAACCCATAGATTAGTGACGCGCTTTACAAGTATGTGCTTTGTAAGTTGAAGCACATACTCTCTATTCTCTGCTTTAAATAACTTTCCTTTTAATATACCAACAATTTACTGCTTTAAATAATTTTTTCCACCAAATTTTTTTTGTTTATAACTTCTTAATGAACAATGACCGCCAGCTAAAACTTTCTGAAGGTCACTCAGAAGGGTGACCTTGACAACATATGTCAAGGTCAAGGTCGTTTATGCCTTTCAATACTAAAAATAACTGCTATATTTTTCAAACTTTTTTTGTTTATAACATTTTAATAAACAATGACCGCCAGCTAAAACCTTCTGAAGGTTACTCAGGAGGGTGACCTTGACAACATATGTCAAGGGCAAGGCCATCGGTGAGGTTTGACCTAATATGCATATTTACCAGAATAGTTTCTTAATAAAACATTTGAATTTCTTTACAATAATTTCACATTACTCAAAGGCATTCGATTCATGAAAGCACCTTTATCATTGGCCATGTTACCATCCCTGAGCGCGCGAAAATCTAACCTTCTCATTTGTTATCTTTAAACTTCTCTCATTTGAAAACTATTATAGCCTCGGCATTTTCGTATTAAATTTTTTGTCTTAAAATGTTACAAAGTACTTGTCATTAAAATATTTATCGCCAGTTTAGGTACACCCTGTATATTGCATATATATATATATATATATATATATATATATGTAGAGAGAGAGAGAGAGAGAGAGAGAGAGAGAGAGAGAGAGAGAGAGAGAGAGAAAGAGAGAGATTGATTGATTTGTTTATTATGCCCGAGCATAGGCTAAAGGGCAAAGCATACAATAGCAAAGTATACAATATAATATAAAATAGTAGCAAAAGATAAATAATAGCAAAATATACAGCAAAGTTAAGAAATAGAAAGAGCTAAGTAGCAGAAAATATCATGATATGTAGCTTAAGAACAATAGTTAACATAGTATATACAGTAAAAAATTTCGTTGAAAAGTGTAAATTATCTGAAATACTGCTGGCGAATTATAAATCAACGGAATTCAGTTGTTGTGCTCTCTTAAACAAATTAACGAGTATAACCACGTAAATTAGACGAATGTAGAACTTACTTAAGCCTAAAACGACTATAAAGTTAAACATAAAGTGAAAAAGCTTATAAATCATTAAATCATTAAATCATTAAATCATTAAATATTTCATAGTGGTGAAAAAGAGAGGCTCGCATGTGCATATGTAGAACTTTCATAAAACCAAAAGCAATTGTCACGTTAAACGTAAAGTGAAAAAACATGTAAATCATATTACATATAGTGGTGAATAAGAGAGGCATGCATGTGCCGTCACAAATGTCAAAGTCAGCAAGATCGTCGGAAATATATAAGTGAAGCCAGGTCATAGAAGCAGAAGGAACACAGCCAGCATCAGCCGAGGGTCATTGAAGCCCTGCTAAATCAGCCTCAGAAGCAATCAATATGGGAGGCTGACCATGCACCTTCCGGACAAAAATTGTTCCGTTCGTGCACCATACATGTTTGAAAGATAACTGCCTGGCCTTAACTCGAGTCCGGCGCAACAATTTGTAAATATCCGTAGGAAGCAGTTTGTTTATATAAATTTGGCCAGGGAGATCTTTAGAGAAAACATCGAGGACAGTTAATCGACGTTTACGGCGCATAGCACTAAGAATATAGTCACGAATCTGTAGAGACTTAAGTACTACAATTATAGATCGCTGTCTGACAGCAGTGACAGCACGATCGGAGACAGAAAGAGAGAGAGAGAGAGATAGATAGAGAGAGAGAGAGAGAGAGAGAGAGAGAGAGGGAGAGAGGGAGAGAGAGATAAATTGATTGATTGATTGATTGATTCTTTATTATGCCATAGTCAAGACTTTAGGCAAGTAATGAATGATATAAGTATATATGTAATAAGCAAGAGCAAAAAACAAAAGACAAAATTGGAATAAGTAAGAACTAAAAGAAAAGACGCAGTGTGATAACTAAAATAAAGCAGTAAGCAGAAGTGGAAACGATGAAGATAATAATGTCTATAAAGCGAAAAGTAATAAATCATCTCCCCTTTAGCCACCGCTTCACCATTATAAATCTAAATAAATCAAATGAAACGTGTCGGAATGTACATAATTGACATGATGGCAATGCGTCACATAACTAGATTTCGTTGAATGAGTGTAAATTGTGTGAAATATTGCTGAGAATTGTGAATCAACGGAATTCAGTCGTTGTGCTCTCTCTAACAAAACCAAAACTTATGACGGAATTATGACATTATAACTCAGAACTAGTATTGATTTTGACGTAGCAACAATTTATGTACATTGACTAGAGCACACTTAGTCTACGTTATACTAAACACGAACACGCACTTACACTACATACTACTTAACGGTAGAAAGCCCCATGGTAGAACCTCAAACGGAACTGAGCTCAAGTGAAAAGAGATAGTCATAGAGCTTTTGCTTAAATTCATTGGCAGACGACGACAACACAACCTCAATGGGAAGCGAATTCCATAAGTAAATGCCCGCAAGGTGGAAGGACCTGTGATAAGTCTCAGTTCTGTGGATGGGAATTTGAAAAGTATGCGGAAGCGCTAACCGTGATGATCGTCTAATCGAGAGATCAGCCTTGACAAAAATTTCAGAGAGATAGCTAGAAGACATACCATTACATATCTTGTACATCTCAATACCGAGGAAGTAAAGACGTCTATTACTCACAGTCAGCCACCCGAGTCGATGACGGTAAGGAGTAATATGTTCATCACGTCTCAAACTGAAGATGAACCGAATCGCGCAGTTGATAAGCCTCTGCAGTTTAGTATTAAGCTCATCTGTGACATCGTTGTAAACGAGAGAACAGTAGTCCAACAAAGGCCATATCAATGCAGACACAAGTTTTACGCGCAACTGGAATGATAAGGAGTTTTTATGATACTTAAGCTTGTGCAGCGTGAAGTGTACCCTTCTAGAAATATGGGCGACGTGGCTGTCCCAAGATAGATCGGAGCTCATGATGACACCTAGATTCCGTGCCTGGGTGACAAACGGAATAGAGGTACCACTAACAGAGATGAGAGGTAAATCGTTGAAATTAATTTGGTCAACGTAACGCTTGCTGCCGAGTATTAGGACCTTGGATTTGTTGAGGTTGAGAGACAATCCATTTGTGGCCGCATATTCAGAGATGACGCCAACATCGTGGGCCACTAACTGCAAGGCAACATTTAACTGACTAAAGAGACACCTACGGTAAATTTGCGTGTCGTCAGCAAAAATCAAGCGTTGAGTAAATCTTAGGAATGCACCGATGTCGTTGATAAATAGGGAAAAGAGGAGCGGTCCCAATACTGATCCCTGACGAACACCAGAGGTGACAGATAGCCAATCAGAGAATCCATCCACCAGATCAGCAACCGCTTGAGAGCGACCAGTGAGGTACGAAAAAATTAATTTTAGGGCAAGATCTGAAAACCCAAGTTTCCTCAGTTTAGTTAGAAGTAAAGGATGAGAGACTGTATCGAAGACTTTACTGAAGTCGAAGAGGACAAGAATCAATACCTCGCCCGCGTCAACGCCGTACTTTATATCGTGGAATAATCTTAGAAGGGCAGACTGGGTAGAGTAACCCTTGCGATAGCCCGATTGACGGTCGTCGAGAATATGGTGCGTATTGACAAAGTCAACGATTTGGCTGTGCAAGACTTTTTCGAACAGCTTCGAGAGTTCGCACAAGTTAGCAATGGGTCTCGTTTCAGAAGGAGAGATAGGTGATTTGACCTTAGAGAGAGGGCGCACAATAGCGCGTTTCCAAAGTGATGGAAAATAACCCAGATTGAGGCAGCAGTTAAAAAAGGTTGTCAGGAGGTTACCAATATGAGGCAAGGCTAAGGGAGAGAGGGGGAGAGAGAAAGAGAGAGAGAGAGAGAGAGAGAGAGAGATTGATTGATTGATTGATTTTTATTATGCCATAGTCAAGACTTTAGGCAAATAGTGAATTATACAAAGATATATATGAAATAAGCAAGAGCGAAATACAAAAGACAGAAGTTAGAATATGTTTAAACTTAAAGATACAAGACGCAGTGTGATAACAACAATAGAGCAGAAAGCAAAAGTGGAAACAATAAAGATAATAATGACAATTAAGCAAAAAGTAATACTATTTCCATTTTAGCCAATGCTTCACGACTTATTATAAGACAAAATAATTCGAGTCAAAGACGTTTGAATATACATAACTAATATGATAATATTGCGTCATATAACCAAAATTTCGTTAAAAAATGTAAAATTATCTGAAATACTGCTGAAGAATTATAAATCAACGAAATTCAGTTATTGTGCTCTCTCAAACAAAGAACAAGTATAACCACGTAAACTAGCCCTATGTAGAACTTACTTAAGCATAAAACAATTATAATGTTGAACATAAAGTGAAGAAGCTTATAAATCATTAAATATTTCATCGTGGTGAAAAAGAGAGGCCCGCATGTGCATAAGTAGAGCTTTCATTATACCTAAAGCGATTATCACGTTAAACATGAAGTGAAAAGCATGTGAGTCGTTTTACATGTAGTGGTGGATAAGAGAGGCATGCATGCGCCGTCACAAATGTCGGAGTCAACAAGATCGTCGGAAATATGTCAGTGAGGCTAGGCCATAGAAGCAGAAGGAACACAGCCAGCATCAGCCAAGGGTCATTGAAGCCCTGCTAAATCAGCCTCAGAAGTAATCAATATGGGAGGCTGGCCACGTACCTTGCGGACAAAAATTGTTCCGTTCGTGCACCATACATGTTTGAAAGATAACTGCCTGGCCTTAACTCGAGTCCGGCGCAACAATTTGTAAATATCCGTAGGAAGCAGTTCGTTTATATAAATTTGGCCAGGGAGATCTTTAGAGAAAACATCGAGGACAGTTAATCGACGTTTACGGCGCATAGCACTAAGAATATAGTCACGAATCTGTAGAGACTTAAGTACTACAATTATAGATCGCTGTCTGACAGCAGTGACAGCACGATCGGAGACAGAAAGAGAGAGAGAGAGAGATAGATAGAGAGAGAGAGAGAGAGAGAGAGAGAGGGAGAGAGGGAGAGAGAGATAAATTGATTGATTGATTGATTGATTCTTTATTATGCCATAGTCAAGACTTTAGGCAAGTAATGAATGATATAAGTATATATGTAATAAGCAAGAGCAAAAAACAAAAGACAAAATTGGAATAAGTAAGAACTAAAAGAAAAGACGCAGTGTGATAACTAAAATAAAGCAGTAAGCAGAAGTGGAAACGATGAAGATAATAATGTCTATAAAGCGAAAAGTAATAAATCATCTCCCCTTTAGCCACCGCTTCACCATTATAAATCTAAATAAATCAAATGAAACGTGTCGGAATGTACATAATTGACATGATGGCAATGCGTCACATAACTAGATTTCGTTGAATGAGTGTAAATTGTGTGAAATATTGCTGAGAATTGTGAATCAACGGAATTCAGTCGTTGTGCTCTCTCTAACAAAACCAAAACTTATGACGGAATTATGACATTATAACTCAGAACTAGTATTGATTTTGACGTAGCAACAATTTATGTACATTGACTAGAGCACACTTAGTCTACGTTATACTAAACACGAACACGCACTTACACTACATACTACTTAACGGTAGAAAGCCCCATGGTAGAACCTCAAACGGAACTGAGCTCAAGTGAAAAGAGATAGTCATAGAGCTTTTGCTTAAATTCATTGGCAGACGACGACAACACAACCTCAATGGGAAGCGAATTCCATAAGTAAATGCCCGCAAGGTGGAAGGACCTGTGATAAGTCTCAGTTCTGTGGATGGGAATTTGAAAAGTATGCGGAAGCGCTAACCGTGATGATCGTCTAATCGAGAGATCAGCCTTGACAAAAATTTCAGAGAGATAGCTAGGAGACATACCATTACATATCTTGTACATCTCAATACCGAGGAAGTAAAGACGTCTATTACTCACAGTCAGCCACCCGAGTCGATGACGGTAAGGAGTAATATGTTCATCACGTCTCAAACTGAAGATGAACCGAATCGCGCAGTTGATAAGCCTCTGCAGTTTAGTATTAAGCTCATCTGTGACATCGTTGTAAACGAGAGAACAGTAGTCCAACAAAGGCCATATCAATGCAGACACAAGTTTTACGCGCAACTGGAATGATAAGGAGTTTTTATGATACTTAAGCTTGTGCAGCGTGAAGTGTACCCTTCTAGAAATATGGGCGACGTGGCTGTCCCAAGATAGATCGGAGCTCATGATGACACCTAGATTCCGTGCCTGGGTGACAAACGGAATAGAGGTACCACTAACAGAGATGAGAGGTAAATCGTTGAAATTAATTTGGTCAACGTAACGCTTGCTGCCGAGTATTAGGACCTTGGATTTGTTGAGGTTGAGAGACAATCCATTTGTGGCCGCATATTCAGAGATGACGCCAACATCGTGGGTCACTAACTGCAAGGCAACATTTAACTGACTAAAGAGACACCTACGGTAAATTTGCGTGTCGTCAGCAAAAATCAAGCGTTGAGTAAATCTTAGGAATGCACCGATGTCGTTGATAAATAGGGAAAAGAGGAGCGGTCCCAATACTGATCCCTGACGAACACCAGAGGTGACAGATAGCCAATCAGAGAATCCATCCACCAGATCAGCAACCGCTTGAGAGCGACCAGTGAGGTACGAAAAAATTAATTTTAGGGCAAGATCTGAAAACCCAAGTTTCCTCAGTTTAGTTAGAAGTAAAGGATGAGAGACTGTATCGAAGACTTTACTGAAGTCGAAGAGGACAAGAATCAATACCTCGCCCGCGTCAACGCCGTACTTTATATCGTGGAATAATCTTAGAAGGGCAGACTGGGTAGAGTAACCCTTGCGATAGCCCGATTGACGGTCGTCGAGAATATGGTGCGTATTGACAAAGTCAACGATTTGGCTGTGCAAGACTTTTTCGAACAGCTTCGAGAGTTCGCACAAGTTAGCAATGGGTCTCGTTTCAGAAGGAGAGATAGGTGATTTGACCTTAGAGAGAGGGCGCACAATAGCGCGTTTCCAAAGTGATGGAAAATAACCCAGATTGAGGCAGCAGTTAAAAAAGGTTGTCAGGAGGTTACCAATATGAGGCAAGGCTAAGGGAGAGAGGGGGAGAGAGAAAGAGAGAGAGAGAGAGAGAGAGAGAGAGATTGATTGATTGATTGATTTTTATTATGCCATAGTCAAGACTTTAGGCAAATAGTGAATTATACAAAGATATATATGAAATAAGCAAGAGCGAAATACAAAAGACAGAAGTTAGAATATGTTTAAACTTAAAGATACAAGACGCAGTGTGATAACAACAATAGAGCAGAAAGCAAAAGTGGAAACAATAAAGATAATAATGACAATTAAGCAAAAAGTAATACTATTTCCATTTTAGCCAATGCTTCACGACTTATTATAAGACAAAATAATTCGAGTCAAAGACGTTTGAATATACATAACTAATATGATAATATTGCGTCATATAACCAAAATTTCGTTAAAAAATGTAAAATTATCTGAAATACTGCTGAAGAATTATAAATCAACGAAATTCAGTTATTGTGCTCTCTCAAACAAAGAACAAGTATAACCACGTAAACTAGCCCTATGTAGAACTTACTTAAGCATAAAACAATTATAATGTTGAACATAAAGTGAAGAAGCTTATAAATCATTAAATATTTCATCGTGGTGAAAAAGAGAGGCTCGCATGTGCATATGTAGAACTTTCATTAAACCTAAAGCGATTGTCACGTTAAACGTAAAATGAAAAAGCATGTAAATCATATTACATATAGTGGTGAATAAGAGAGGCATGCATGTGCCGTAACAAATGTCAGAGTCAACAAGATCGTCGGAAATATATAAGTGAAGCCAGGTCATAGAAACAAAAGGAACTCAGCCAGCATCAGCCGAGGGTCATTGAAGCCCCGCTACATCAGCCTCAGAAGTAATCAATATGGGAGGCTGACCATGTGCCTTGCGGACAAAAATAATTTCGTTCGTGCACTATACATGCTTAAAAGACAACTGCTTAGCCTTTACACGAGTTCTGCGCAACAAGTTATAAATATCTGTGGGAAGTAGCTCGTTTATGTAAATGTGCCCGGGGACATCCCTCGAGAAAACATCGCTGACAGTCAAGCGACGTTTGCGGCGCATAGCCCCGAGAATAAAGTCACGAATCTCACGCGACTTGAGTACTACAATGACTGATCTCGGTTTAGCAATAGTGACCGCACGATCGGAGGCGGAAACGGTGCTAGGCGCCACTTCACGCGTCGCAGACACGTTACTAACCCTTACGTCTCGAGTCACAAGAACATCGGAAGTAAGCTGTGGTATACCTAGCGCGCGAAAAACACTAGTTACGAGCTGTTCGGATGTGTCGGTTAAAGAACTTGGTATCCCGGAAATGATAATATCGGAAGTTCGTGAGACTCGAGACGAAGGAGACCGCGGAGCGGGACGAGAACCACTCAGATCATTCTTCAGTTCGCTCTTAAGTTCGCTTTTTAAATCACCTTTTAAACCGCGCACTTTGTTCGTGAGAGCAGCACAGTGCTGCTCCAATTCAGCTATACGCTGAGTGTTGCGGTCGACACTTTTTGCTATTGAATTCAACTGATTGAGTTTATCACTAAGTTCACCGAATCGCGCATCGGACGACTCCACAAATGCAGAGAATCGTGCCTCGGACGACCTCATCTGCTCAACCAGCTGGCGCAAGAGCGCATTCGTCGTGTCGCCAGTCACAGATTGCGGCTGAGTGCTAATGGCAGGAACCGTAAAGTCCAAAAGTTCCGTGCACTCGACCCCCGGTGTAAGAGGGGCAGCAGATGAGGCAGCCGATGGCACGATCGACTCGATACCGTCGTCACCTGCTTCCAGAAGCAGCGAAGCCGCTAAATCCTGACAGCACTGCTCAGCATATCTGTATTTGGCTGCATACGCCTTTACGCAACCAGGATGAAACAGTTTAGTGCACTTGCACACAACAGCAGCCGTCGCAACTGTTTTCTTGCATCTGATGCACGCACGCTGCATGGTTGATCAGCTGACAGCAGCAGAGAGCAGAACCAAAAGCACGGCGGTCCAGTGGGTAACGGATGGTGGTACGCCACTAGGCCCACAGATGTCGCCACACGCGCGAACTCAGGCAACCCATGCACGAGCAACGGCAGTCGAGACCATAGACCTAGGATAAGATAGACGGAGCGTAAGCCTGCGGGGTAGGTGATAGCGCGGGAGGGGAAATAGAGCCAAGTCTCGGCAAAGTTCGGTTAGGCTCGGAAACATTCGGACGCTCGACCGACTCGACAGCACACGGATGTGCCTTCGCGCTTTGGTGTGCGTTGGCAGCATGTGGAGGAGATGCGCTGGCATGTGCTATTTGTTCGATTACACATTTGACACATTTCTCCGGACGGTGGATACCATAACCTACTCTAGAATACAGATTATGTCAAGACCATCATGAATTAATTTTTAGTAATATAAGATCTCATAATAAATTTAACAACAATCCGACAGTTCTACAATTCAAATCTGCGTATAAAAAATTAATTGCGCACACGGAATTACAAGCAAATTTACTGGCAATTGTAAATATAATTATTAAATACTTCTATTCTTAAATACTTCTATTCTTCTTTTTTTATTGTATAAATATAATTATTAAATACTTCTTGTTACTCTGCAAACATATACAAGATCTCGTGAAGGATATATTAATCCACCTTTATTCTTTATATTTATTAAATTAACGTGTATATCTGTAGGTTTTCCTATTAAAGTGTCGAGACATACAGTGCAATGTAATGTTGTTGTAAGTCTTTTTAATACATATCCCGCTATGAAAGTTAAAGCTTCCATTTTATATTCTGTAATACAAGATGGGAATTGTGGTTGTAATAAATAATCATGATCAGTATTATGTTCAGACTCATCAAGCCATTGTGTTTCTGAAGCTATGTTTGTCGTTGCATTTATAACATTAATCGGCTTTTTAGATGACGCCTGCAATATTGTAATCTTTTGTAATGGTATACAATTGCCAGTAAATTTGTCTTGTAATTCCGTTTGCGCAATTAATTTTTTATACCCAGAGTTGAATTGTAGAACTGTCGGATTGTTGTTAAATCCATTATGAGATCTTATATTACTAAAAATCAATTCACGATGGTCTTGACATAGTCTGTATTCTAGGTTATGTTATCCACCGTCCGGAAAAATGTGTCAAATGTGTAATCGAACAAACAGCGCATACCAGCGCATCCCTTCCACATGCTGCCAACGCACACCAAAGCGCGAAGGCACATCCGTGTGCTGTCGAGTCGGTCGAGCGAACGTCCCCGAGTCTAACCGAACTTTGCCGAGGCTTGGCTCTATTTCCCCTCCCGCGCTATCCTAACCCCCCTTGTCCACAGTAGCAGCTTACGCTCCGTCTATCTTATCCTAGGTCTATGGTCGAGACAGCAATCCAAGCAAAAGTGAGGTTAGGACCAGAAAATCTTAGCTCAAGGATATCTAGCCAGGTAGTTGCGAGGACAGAAGGATAAAATATAAATTCCGCCAAGCAACAAGAAACTTGCTCTACCAGGAAAAAAGAGAGAGAGAGAGAGAGAGAGAGAGAGAGAGAGAGAGAGAGAGATTGATTGATTGAGCTTTATTAGCCTTCTCGGCTATTATTTACATCAAATGTCTACAATTATTCAACATGAGGTACAATATATTCTTTTAAAATACGTTTAAATTGATCTAATTTTTCACATTACCTTAATTCAGTCGGTAAGGCGTTGTACATATTCAAACCTTTATAAAACAAACTTTTTTGTCCGCTTTTTGTTCTACGAAATTGTATTGCAATACTCCCGGTCTGTCTCGTTTGCCTTCCGCTCACATCTCCTACTATTTCTATCCTATTACCTAAGTGTTTTGGCAACATACCTTTTACTATCTTAAAAATAAAAATGCACACATTGTATCTTAGCCTCTGTCTCACACTCATAAACCTAAGGATTTGCAGCATTAATTCTACTTTAGTATATCGCGAACATTGTAAAATGACCCTCATGGCTCGGTTTTGAGCCACTTGCAGTCGATTCAGCTGCGTTTCACCCATGCCTACTAACAACGTTGCACAATACTCAAAATGAGGTGCTATGATTGATTTATACACAGTACATCTAGTGTACACCGATATATCATTTCCTATTCTATTCAGAAAGCTTACTTTTTTCCCGATTTTCTTTAACATATAATCACAGTGTTCCTCCCAACGGAGTCTACTATCAATCATAACACCCAAATGTTTTGTTTTCTCCACACGCTCTATTACAGTTCCATCTAAGCTTTTCACTATTACGTCTGTTTTTAATTCTTTCCTTATACTTCTAACTATCATATATTTGGTCTTATCTGCATTCAATTTCAACATATTTACATTCATCCATTCTTCAACTATACCGAACACCATATTTAATTTCATTTCTAATTCTTCACAGCTTTCTCCTGTTACACTTACGGTCGTGTCATCTGCAAATAAACAATAGGGGTCCTAGTACAGATCCCTGTGGCACGCCATATACAGTATTAATTATTTCCGAACATATATTATTGAATCTAACTTGCTGCTTTCTATTACTTAAGTACGATTTTATCCATTCCAATACCACTCCTCTTATTCCTTACTGATATAATTTTTCCAATAATCTTACTCTATTTACTGTTTCGAACGCTCTTTTAAGATCAAGGAATATTACTCGTACCATTTTTTTCTCCTCAACTAATTGCTTCCAGTCCTCGATAATACTTTGAATTGCTGTCTCACACGACTGTTGTTTCCTAAATCCTGATTGATGTTCGGTTATTATTTCATTATCTTCTATAAATTTTTCCAACTGTCTTTTAACAACCAACTCTAAAACTTTTTCATACATCGGTAACATATTAATCGGTCTATATTTGCTCGCTTTTTTTGGCTTATTTACCTTTGGTATCGGTATTATCGTAGATGTTTTCCACCCCTCTGGACATTTACCTGTACTAAGCGAATCATTTATCACCCCCACAAATTCGTCTTTTATCTCATGTATCACCATTTTTAGTATATTACTGGTTATCCCTTCCTCTGTTCCGCTCTTTTGTGGCAGTTCCCTAACAATTTGTATCAAATCACTTTCATCAATTGGCTCAAAATTTTCCATGATATCCTTACTCTCAATTACATATATAGATCTCCTACCTGTTTTATTTATTTTCTTATTATTAATAGATTTTACAATATTACTAATACTTTTTACATAATATCTGTTAAATTTATCCGCTATATTACATTCTTCTATGTTATCTAATATTTCAAAATCTACATTATCAATGTCCACTGAACCCCCCTGCTCACCCTTAATTAATTCTTTCAGAGTTTTCCACATTTTTGTAGGATCACCCTTATTATGATCTATCATATTCTCATAATATTCTTTCTTTTTTGTCTTGATAAGTTTTACTACTGCATTTCTTTCACTTTTGAAAAATGCCCAGTCCTGATCCATACCTGTGCTAACCGCCCTACTGTAAGCCTTATCCCTTCTTACTGCTGCCATTCTTATTTCATCTGAAAACCATTTTTTCCCTTCCCATATTTTCGAAATTTTAAATTTTTTCTTAGGCGCTACAGTATCCAATACATTTACTATACTATTAACAAACCTCTCAGCTCTTGTATTTACATCTAGCCCTTGACCTTGCTCAATTTTTTCCCCCATTATACTAAGAAATTCATCAACATCAAACTTACTATAATCCCTGCCTCTAAATTCTTTATATTTATTATCTTTTATATTTAAATTAAATTCAACTTTGAGCCATGCATGGTCCGTTATTTTAGGTTTCTCATTCACCTGCACCTTTACTATATTATTAGAAAAAATTAAGTCTATAATCGTTTGACTAGCCTTTGTAACTCTCGTCGGATTATCAACATATTGATTCATCCCTAAGTTTTGCATTACCGTTAATAATTTCTTTGAATAAAATGAATCTAGCAATATATCTATATTAAAGTCTCCTATTACCATACAGTCACCTTTTATTATTAAATTCTCTACTGTATCTTCCAAAAATCTCACAAAATCACCATCCGACGCACTCGGCGAATGATACACTACCGCTATCACACCCCTATACATATTCTCTCTCATTTCTATCGCCACGCACCAACAGTTTGACTCTATCTTTTTTTTCTCAACTATCTTAAATTTAATATTATTCCTAACGTATAAAAGCACTCCTCCTGTATGTCTATTTTCAGAATCACATCTAACTATACTATATCCCGGTATATTGACCTTACTATCCTCTATTTCTACAGTCAATCTCGTCTCCGATAACGCTAAGATCGCAGGATTCATTCTCTTCATAATCTGATGTTGTATCTTGTTTTTATGCGCCAAAAAGCTCTGAGCATTCGTATACCAAAGTAATTCAGCATTTTCCTGTAGTTGCTATTTCGCGTCTTCCCAGCCAGCTCTCTTTTTCTCTTTCTCTAGTACTCTCTTAAATGTCGGACACTCCGAATCTACCGCCTCATGTTCTAAATTTAGCTTTAAATTATACGTCTTTTTCTTATACATACAATTTATACAGCTCTTTTTTGTTGCCGCACAATCGCTCGCCTTATGGTTTCCTGCACATGTTGTGCCGCTCCGTGCACGAATATTGGGATCACTGTCCGCGGGGAAGTCGTCGGGAGAAATCACAGACTCGATATGACTTTTACTTTCAAACACTTTAATAAATTCAAGTTCTATTTCAATGTACAATAATCTTTCTTATTATTACGCGTTACAATTGTCACTGACTCGAACTCTGACTTTGAACTGCCCTCCCGATCCCTGTCCTCCGCTCTATTTATTCCGTATCGTCGTCAAGCGGGATCGGTTCAGGGTCCTTGCGCGGTCAGCGTTCCGCGAACCTCTCTAGGTTGCGTCGGTTTTCGGTAGAGAGTCTGGCCGCGCAGTCAGCTGTTATGCTGACTCGCGGTTTCCTGTTTAACTTGCGACTTCCTATTTTAATAATACTATGGTAACTCGCGACTTCCTATTTTAATTAAACTGTGGCAATCGTCACGAGTTCGGATTGCAACATTCCTCCCTCTTTGGGAAGAGAGAAACTACGGTCGGAGTTTCTCGTATTTTACAGATTTTATCCTATCTTTATTCTTATCTTATCTTAATTCTAGAGGTAAATTTTTTTTACAATGGTCTCTTACATCTAGTTTACAATGGTCTCTTACATCTAGTCGTTGTTCAGTATAATATCGCGGTGTCGCTTTCTCTTTTCGCTGTTTCGCTTGCGTCGAGTGCGCTTCGGCCGCTTGCCGTGTTGTATATATGTTCTTGGATAATCTTAGGCTTACGCATGGGATTTAGGTTTAAGTTTATGGGTAATCCCGTTTTATTTTTATTTCTTTTTGTTACATATAATATGGCCTAAACATATACAATTATCGCTGTTTCCCGTGAAGCCTGAGATTATCGGGTACGTTGTGTATTTATGTATATCTACGTCGTCTGTTGTTAACTCGGTATTTATTTCTCCTAATTTTCTGCTTAGTTCCAAAATTTCCATTGGGTTTGTTACAACCTTTTGAATTTTACTACGTCATTAACGTCTGTTCGTTGCCTTGTCCTTTGTGTATCGGTGAACGTTATGTTGTAGTCGGGCAGATGCGTCTGCACGTACGTCGTTCCTTGTTGCGTGTTCGTCTTTATTGTAATGTCGGGCGTCACTAATTTGCATTTATCGTTTAATGTTATCCGTCCTGTTCGTTCAATTTCTACTTTTGGCTTGCTTGGTTTTTACATGCTATCTCTATGGTTTTTTTCTCTTGCGTCAAATATAGCCACGCGTTCGGGTTATTTAATGCTAGCCAAATAGTAGTTTTTGCGTGTATGCTGCGAACGCTGCAGCGGTTCGAATATGTATTTAGGGTTACATAGGCTTGTATTTCACATGGCGCGTTATTGTCTACGTGAAGGACGGGGAAATTTCGCTCGCAAACATATACATTATTGTCTCTAGTACATTTATTTAATTTGTTTTCTATAAGTGTGAAATAAGTTTGGCTATCCTTATCTACCGCTAATATTCGTTGGTTTGCTGCATAAGTTCTTGTAGTTGGTGGGTAATTCACCATTGCAATCTATATTTTACACTGGCAAAGTGCGATTCATGTATTCGCACGTACTGGTTATGTGCTTCGCGTAGGGGTGCGTTTGTATGTGGTATAGTCGACCGTGATCACCCCCTTCCGCGGCATGAGGAGACCGGCGGGCAAACACCTTTTTTTTTTCGGTGTTGAATATTACCATGCTTGTGGTTTTTTCGGCACTACCAGCAACGGCGCATTCCATTGGCTCGCG
This sequence comes from Harpagoxenus sublaevis, assembly GCA_030770355.1. Taxonomy (NCBI): domain Eukaryota; kingdom Metazoa; phylum Arthropoda; class Insecta; order Hymenoptera; family Formicidae; genus Harpagoxenus; species Harpagoxenus sublaevis. The sequence continues at coordinate 4,208 of JASTWR010000969.1, read as the reverse complement.
CTGGGCCGGGTAATTTTGTTCTTTAACATTTCGCCTACTTGCCGATTAACTTCGTCTTTGTGCTTCTCTGGCAAGCGGTACGGTCGAACGTTGACCGGTGCGCTATCCGCCTTCGTTGTAATCTGATGCGCGACGATATCGGTGCACGTCAGCGGTTCTCCTTCTAAGTGCAGCACGTCGCAAAAATCTCTGCTGATTTCTACAATTGATTTCTTTTCCTCCTCATTTAGGTGTTTCGTGCGTAGTAATTTCTTTACTCTCTCGCTACGCGGTATTGATTCGTTCTTATTTCTATTTGACCGTATTTATTTTTGTTGGTCCATCTGGCTGAGTTCCTCTATTTTCCTTTGAGACATCAGCAATTCTATTCCGTCCTTTTGGTAGTATTTAGAGTCAGCCGTCTGTATGGATATAATCTCAGGATGTTTTGACCTATTTTAATTTGATTGGTCTTGTAACTATAGGAAGCTTGGTGTTTCTTAATGAAATCGACTCCTAATATCCCGTCATAATCGATCGGGAAATCATTTTTGACCACATGCATCGTATGCTTGATTTGTCGGTCTTTTAAGTCAATTGTGGCGTTAATTTTACCAAGCGTTCGCGCTTCATGGCCTGTTACGCCTGTAATTGTTATTTTCTCATCTTCTATCAATGTATCTTCCTTTAAATGCTTTGCTTTTATTATGGACATTTGCGCTCCTGTGTCGAACAACAAGCTCGCTTTTTCTCTCTTTGGCCTCCTTTATTGGTACAGTGACTAAATCTAGTCCTGCATGCTCCCGCGGCTTGTCTGCCATGTTGAGAAATCTGGGATTCGATTGCCAGTCGGCGCGGCTTTGTCTCGTCTTTATCTTCCTCATCGCTACTCGGCGGGGACTTATTACGAGTTTTCTTTTTAAATGTGTTCGCGCCGTACTGATTATTTTTCCCTCGCGCTCCGCCCTGTCTGTCGGGATTAATCGTTCCCTTTTCGGCTTACCATTGAGCAGCCAACAATCCTCGCGTAAGTGACCGGTTTTTTTACAATAATTGCAATATTTCTCTACGGTATTAACGCGGGATGTTTTCTCGGGTTTCGGTAATGGGAAGCGGTTAGTGTAACGGCCAGTACGGTACTCGCGTCCGTGATGTCCGTACTTGCCGCATTTGTAACACTCGATTCCCGATTTATTTTCGCGCGTTTGCGGGGAATAAAAATTATTTCGAAAACGCGGCGGATTTCCGCTCGGTCCGTTTACTTTCTCTTCCGCGCTCGCACCTGCTATTGCTTCCTGCAAGGTAGCGAAATGCTGCGCTCGAACGATTAATTTTATCTCGTCACGTAATCCCAGTTGAAAATTTTGTAGCGCTTGTTGTTGTATAGTTTCTAATATTGTACGCTTGCTTTCGACCGTATGAGTTTTACCCTCGATCATTGAATCAAATAGCTCCATTGCCAGGTTATCGGTTCTTAGACCGAACGCTCTTGCGCTTTCTCCGGGCTTCTGCTTTAATGTGTTGAAATTAACTGTAGATGCGTCGTGCTCTTTCGACTTAAATAACTGACTTCTAACTCTTTTTAAATTGTGCGAAGTCTCGAATTCCCGTGTTTGAAAATCTAACATGGCTCGACCTTTTAACTTTGTGCATAGCACGGCTTCCAGTAATGTTCCTTCCTCGATCGGGTGTATATTTTTCATCGCGTACGTCGCGGCGCTCAAAAATTCCTGTATTTTATTAGAGGCTCCGTCGAACTAGGGTATCATGCCCCGGGCCTCCTTTAAACTTAGATATCCGACTGCGCGTTCCGCTTGGTTTCGGATATCGTACGACGTTCGTCCGTACGTGACGTCGGACGGAATATTGGTTTGCTCGCGTTGTTCGCGGCGATCGAGATTTGCCGTTTCTAAATGGTTTACACGAGCCTGTAGTGTTTGAATTCCGCGTAATATTTCCTTTAATACTGTATCCGTTTTGTTCTTATGTGACGTTGTTTTCTTTTGTGACAACTCTCCCTCGTTGCTTTCGCGTTGATTTTCGGCTTTTGTTTCCGCCATTTCTATTTGATTTACGTCTTTTGACGCGGAGTAGTATTCCTCGGGATTAAACTCGCTACTATCGTAGGAGGTTAACGAGTATTCTCGTCGGTGCGAGATTCTACTGTTCGTGCGGGTCGAGTTTTCGGAGAAATAAAACTCGTATGTAGGATCTAATAAATGATCCTCGGGGCAGTGATGTTGCACGACAGTTGTGTCTAGATCGTCAAAGTCAAATTCGCGTTTCACGTAAAATTCGGTTTCGGACTCGCTATCGCTCGAAAATTCCGCGTCTAGATTTCGGCGCACGCTATCTCGCGTATCGCGTTTGTCTACTGTTTCGGTACGCACGGGTTTATTTCTACGCGCGCGTCGTGACTCTTCGCTGTGGAGCCACGATTCGTTTTGCTTGACTGGACGAATTTTTTCGCCCTCCGACATTTACCGATTTTACAAGTGTTTCTTTTACACTTTACAATAATGTGCTTATTCTCGATTTACATTAGTGTCGTTAACCGCATGCTGCTTTCGTTGCGCTGCTGGCCTGTCGGTGAGTCACGTGCGGTAGGTCGGCGCCTTCTCGGGTTTCAAGTCTCCGTTGATGTCCCTCGTCGGCTGCTACCGGTGTTTCTCTCTTGCTTATCGTTCTGCTGTGCTTCCTCTTGGGATGTCTGCACTGTCTGACGATTTTGTCACCTTACAGATGTCTGGACTTCCTGGACTCCGTTGCCGCTGGATCCCACCGCTGCCATCAGAAATGTTGTGCCGCTTCGTGCACGAATATTGGGATCACTGTCCGCGGGGAAGTCGTCGGGAGAAATCACAGACTCGATATGACTTTTACTTTCAAACACTTTAATAAATTCAAGTTCTATTTCAATGTACAATAATCTTTTTTATTATTACGCGTTACAATTGTCACTGACTCGAATTCTGACTTTGAACTGCCCTCCCGATCCCTGTCCTCCGCTCTATTTATTCCGTATCGTCGTCAAGCGGGAACGGTTCAGGGTCCTTGCGCGGTCAGCGTTCCGCAAACCTCTCTAGGTCGCGTCGGTTTTCGGTAGAAGTCTGGCCGCGCAGTCAACTGTTATGCTGACTCGCGGTTTCCTGTTTAACTCGCGACTTCCTATTTTAATAATACTATGGTAACTCGCGACTTCCTATTTTAATTAAACTGTGGCAATCGTCACGAGTTCGGATTGCAACACACATTTGAAACATGCTTCCTGCCTCGTGCAATTCTTAGCATGTGGAAGTTAACCCCAGATTTGTAGCATCTTACGACGCTAATAAATTGTATACTACACATTTTCTCCAACCAATATTTAATCTTCCTTTCTTTATCATCATTCTTGTGTACCATCATCTACCTCCAAAATCAGAGATCCCTCTACCTCTCCTCTTCTTCCACGGGATCGCTCGTTATTCTTGTCTCTTCCTTTAAAATCTTCACTATCCGCATACAGAGATCATCTCCTGCTACACCTTCAATTTTATTCTGTTTATTAATCGCATTAACAACTTATCATCATCCATTTTCATTTCATCTTCTCCAACATTAATTACTTTAATCTTGGGTTTCTTCCCCTGTGGCTCATCAACCTTGAAATCCTCTCCCATTGTCGCCTGTACCTTGTCCTTTGATTTTTTCATTTCTTCACCGGTCTCACATCCAAGAATAACTGCTCCTTTACTTCCTTTTCTCATTTTTGAGATTCCAACTTCCATGTTCTTAATGTCGATTTTTTCTTTGACTATCTTTTTTGTATCTTCGCTCTCCTGTTGTATTTTCGGTTTAATAATCAAAATATTCTCTTTCTTCTTCTCTCTAACCGCTTCACTGTAGCTCCTCTGTGCACCTCTTGTCGATCCATATACTCCTTCTCGTATCATTCTCCTCAATTCTTTTAGTTCTTGCTTAACGCCTACCATCTCTTCTCGAACAATCTCCTTGATTATTGTCTTAACTTCTTTTTTACATACCATTTCGTCTTTCATTTCTTTCACGGTTCTGACAAGCCAATCTATCTTTCTATCTATACAGATGTTCCTCTCGCGCCAGCAGTTTACTTGCTGCCGCTCCGCTCACGGCTGTTGACCTATTTCCACTAACTGGAGCCATACTCATTTTTGCCGATCCCGTTGTTTTTCCTGTCGATGCCGCTGTTTTATTCAGATAGCTTTTTT
>JASTWR010000968.1:0-66592 GCA_030770355.1 Harpagoxenus sublaevis | reverse complement strand
AAAGAGATGTTTATCACAGATTATGTTTCTTTCAAGTATGCACATGCGGCCTGCATTTTTTGCTCAAAAGAGCCCTTGTCGAACCATGCCTTTGCGACTATAAAAAATAGCGCGAGCGCCAGTGACAGGCTGCTATAATTTACGATCAATTATCGCAGCGCCGATGTCCCTCTTCATTTTTCTAGAAGAAGACGTTTTATCGACGAGCATGTCACCATTCGACACGGACATTTCGTGACCCCATTCGGTTAAAATTTGTGGCGACGCATACTAGTTTTAACCGTCGCGTTTTTCTTCATTTTTTTCTAGAAGGGTCGTTTTTTTTTTGGAGTCATGTATTTGTGAGGATCCTTCGACCTATTATTGACTCACTAAAGTTAGTACGTCTCTACTGACGGAAATTGGTCCACTGATCTAAATCTTTCTTTTAACTCCTATGATTGTCTTCCACATGCGAAAGGAATAAGATCTCAAATGCTCTCCATATAATTATCATAAATAGTAAATGTCGTAAATGTCAAAAAACGCATTGTGTTTCCCTACTCCAAAAATTTTTCTTGGCTACCATGACTGCCTTCTTCATAGTGTCCAAGCCACCGAATTCGCACAGTTCTTCCCAGCGTTTACACGGTGAAGTTCGTACATAATCTAAAGAAAACTTATATAAAATTTAAATTTAAAAATGGAAAACAATCGTAGAACATTTCATTGAAGTTATTTACCCTGTACGTGGGGTAAGTAGTGATATAGTGATTATTGTAAAAAATTTTCTGTGAAACATAATTCATAGTGTTTTTTTTTTATTTTTAGTGGTTGTGGGTTGACAACGAACCCATTGCGGAAGTACAGGTGTACGATCTTGTCCGAATACCGACAGATCGCCGAGACCAGTAATGGTTTTTGGCATACATATATAATATAATTTATATTTTACCATTAAATTAGTATTTATGTTTAATATGTATTTTTCAGGGATGGTTAAGGCTGGAGCAGATTAGATCCCGTATTTTTTAAATCTTTATCAAATGCTTAGTGTTAGATTTAATAGAAGATTGGATCGTGAAATAATGATGACATCTGGTCGGCGCGCCACACTATATTTTGTCTTAATACATTGTTTGGTGAAGATTAAAAAATAAATATTTGTTATTATAAAACTAAAAATTGTTTTTAAAATAAAATTTACTTTTTAATAAAAAAACCTTTTTCAAAAATTATCTTGTAAAAAAAATTGTTTTATAAAACAATATCATGCTAAAATAAATTTTTCTTGTACATTTATCATGTGTTCATTCTTTCAGTTACTTTCCTTCTTAGATTTTATATTAAAATATTTTACTAAATTATTAAAATATAAAAAATAATATTGTTATATTTTATTATAAATTTAAATGTCGGTTACATGTTCACTAATGTTCGGATGGCAGATTTCACGCGATGCGCGAACGGAAGGAAGAAAAAACAACGCGAGCGGGAGAAAGAGCGCGCGAACGGGAATATACCGCGATGAGAACAAGCTGCCATAACCAAAATGGCGTCATGAAACGTGCTGACGCGCTCACCAAAACCCCAGATCTCCCCTTCCTCCGCGTGACGTCACATTACGATCATCTCGTTCCCACTCGCGTCTTCTTTCTCCCGCACGCGTCGAGTACGTCTCCCTTTGGTTCAACAAGGGGTATACGGCCCGACCGTAACGGTAACCATCTCTCTCTCTCCCTCTCTCACTCCCTTTTAAAAAGAAAAGAAAGAGAACGCTTAGCTCCCGAGCTACAAGAAATCAGAGCACAAATATTAATATATATATATATATATATATATATATATATATATATATATATATTTGTGTATATATATTTGTGAATCTGTCTTTTAAGTGTGTGAATCTAATTGTATTGTTTAATTTTTCAGACTGCAGCTACCGAAGGCAATACCAAAGGCCCTGAAAGGAAGTAATAAGACCAGTCTAGCGAAAACACGAGGAGTCGCACATGCCTGACGAACAACGCAAGTATAACATGTCAGAAGACCTTCCACCAGCTCTTTCTTACGTGTCGGGTTATCTTTTAAAAAGGCTAAAACTTCCTGATGAAAATTGTTCAAAATGTAAAATTGATTTGTTTTGTACGCAACAAGAACAACATCATCTGTAACACGGTTTTTAAGAATATTCAGACAAAGATTCGTTAACGTATCCAAGTAATCAGCTGATTACGTTAATACAAAACGTACACAATAGATTATTTCACTTTGCGATGAAAATGGACATAAGTCAAACTTAGAATCAGCTTTTACAAAAATATTTTTTAATACTACAGCAGTGATTTCTGTAGCAATCATCGATGTGATAATCTAATCGTCGAAGATAGTTTAAAGTTTTTAATACATAAGTATGTTAAAGATAAGAAAAAACCGGTACAGAAAACTGCAGGCCATTACGAAAAAACCAAGCAATTTAAATCATTGTGATTTAGTTGCATTTTCTGCTTATTTGCATTTTAGTTTCTCTTTGATATATTTGGTTTTCGAACTCTTTAATTGTACGGTTTTTTCTTTTCCCACTTATTATAGAATCGTATATTCTGTTATGTGTTGTATTATTATAGACTTTATTTGAAATCAAAATGTATTTTATGTTACACACTTTGACTAACAATGTATTTTATGTTACTTTGAAATGAAAATGTCTATTATTATAGACTTTATTTGAAATCAAAATGTATTTTATGTTACACACTTGACATAAAAATGTATTTTATGTTAAACTTTGAAATAAAATGTAATTCTATGTTACACACTTTGAAATAGAAATGTATTTCATGTTATAAATTAAAAATTTTTAAATAAAAATGTATTTCAATTATATGTAATTAATTTGTTTTTATTGCGCATTCCCTCATTTTATGACGAAATAACATATATTATTTATTAACATATATTCTATATTATTTACAGCTCATATAACTGTGTTCCGATATACACTGCCAGTATTGAAAATCTATAGTTTACGTATAACGTAAATTATAGATTTTCAGTACTGGCAGTGGTATTCGAACACAGCTAGTAGCACAGCTAGTAGCTATAGATATAGAATGTAGTACAGGGCCTAACCGCCAGAGCGCGTTGATCGCGCGGCGGCGTTTCGTGTTTCCACTGGTTACAAAGGAAGTTGCGCTTCTCTTAGTATATGTTCTGTGCCTCACATGTGATCGATCGATCGAACTAACGCATCTCTACGCGTAGAGACTAGAGCGCCGCATAACGGCAAGGGTATGAACTGGACAAAATCAGACACTACAGCGCTGCGCCGCACGCCGTGGCGAGCACAGCCACCGTAATACGTCGACGTTACTGAATTGAAAATTTCACACTTTATCCTATGCATCGTAATATCTCCGCTTGTAGGGCACGTAGCGGAAAAATAAAAACACTTTTCTTATATAAATTTTGTCTAAGCTTTACGATAAGCCTAGTTAGAACTTGATCCGTTCACTGGTTATCGAGATCTAAAAATCTCGGGTACTTGCAACTCGTTGCGTCGCGTATACATATAGAGCCACGGCTGTCTCGCTCCGCGCGTACTTGGCGCGAGACATTACCGTGTCTCTTGATAAGCATATCTCCGCGAAAAAATTGTCGTATTTAATAATTTTCTTATTTTGAAGGACTCTACTTTAAGAAATTTTCGTTAGATTTTGATTTTATCCTTTCCCCTTATTTGCGTAAAACTGAAAAAATACAAGAAAAATCAATTTAGCTAAACGTAATGACAGATTTTTTCATACTCTGATATGACAACAACTCTACAAAATTAGAGACAAATTGACGTGTGACATTCCCTGAGGTTTACTTGTAAGGCAGTAAATGAACTCAAGATATGGGACTAAAGACATAGGTATTAACTCTCTAAAATTTAGGTCTCATATTGACTAAACTTTCTATTTTTAAATTTTTCAGAAGAAACGAAGCAATATCACCTGTTATTTTATATTCGTCAAATAAACAGAAATGTTGACTAGATGTCAAAACAATCTAAGCAAATTTCATAGAACGTGCGTCTCATAAGACGGATTGCATGAGACATTAATGATTTCTGCTTATCTTGTGTCGAACAGCTTAATTACATTGATCAATATTATCACAGAAAGAACAACTCGTAAAATGATTGTGTGTGTGTGTGTATTTTACATAAAAGATTACAGTTTTCTTACAGCCGCTGTTAAATCTTGACGAGATCTGATTGAACTAACGAATTGTAATATGAAAAGATGCTTTTAGCGTAGGAATATCATGCTTATTGCAAAGAGTAATTATTAATTATTTCGTAGCTGAACTTTACACGGACGATCGTGGCAACGGAACATCGCTGGCCGCTGCGGCACGGCCGAGCGCGCGGCGGAGCGAGCGGCGGCGCGGCGGCTCGCTCACGCATACTAGTAGATGCGCGGCTCACGAACGTGCGTCCGTTTAAAAAGCGATGCTGACTGGCTAATCTTAATTAATAATAACTACTTTCTAAGCATAATTCGAAAAATGATTTCGGACTTTGCGACTCAGTTTTTCATGAGAAATATCACTGTGTAAATAGTGGCGCGAATTAAGTGACACCCTGTATATATATATATTTACATTTGGTCAAGGCACACCTGCAAGAACGATACACAATATAATACCAATATATATAATATATAATAATATATATGTATATGTATATATATGTATATGAATCGGCAGTTTCCAGTACCGGAAACAACCCCTTATTTTTTTTGTATAGATATTGAGTACATCTTATGCAGAAACTAGTGCCGTTCGAAATTTTTAAAAATAATGAGTACTTTTTAGATATCAAGAATAATATATCCTAGGGTAGTTTCAAAGACCAATATGTTTTTTCATAATTACAATAAAATACATTATTTTTGACAGTTATTTCTTTTAAATATGCCATATGTAAGTAATAAAACACTATATTTATGTCTTTTCAAATTGGAATTTCAAGAAATTTAATTAATATATTGCATGTTCTGAAAGAACCCTTCCTGTAAAATTATATATTTACAGAAAGGCATTTTTCAGACCGTTTATAATTTCATTTTTAAAACATATAATTATATCATATTTTATAGTTTATCAGATCTAAATGGAAAAACATAAATTTAGAGTACAAAATTGTATTATAATATATTAAAATATAAACTAAAGGTAGAATTATATGTCAGAATATTGTGACCTGAAAACTGCCTTTCGAATAAATATTATATCAACAACTAGGTGGTTTTCAGGACCATTAATATTTTGCACGAAACATATAAATTATGATATTTTCATTTGCTTATATTTAAATTTAATAAAATGTGATTAATGGAAACATATAATTATATCCCTATATAATTATATCAATTAATAGAAACATATAATTATATGTTTGTAAAAGGGTACATTTCAGGACCAAAACATTAGTATTGTGGTAGTTTTCAAGAGGATATACCATATTTTCTAACCTAAAACTTCGTATATGTATCTATAATATGAATAAGATCTCCGATTAAAGATCGGTAATCATAATGATAAGAAGTTAATCTATCACGGTCAATTATTCTTCATACAATCGACTGCAATTGATCTATTTTTTACGGTTACGGTTACAGATCTTTAATGCAGACAAGGATATAAGGTTTGATAAACTTTGTTAATCAAAATTTGTATATAAAAAATTTTTCGTCTCTAGTATGAAATTTAAACGCGACTATGTGATTAAATATAGGAAAAACCAATGAAATTGTATTGAATAGGAAATCAGGTATTCATTGCAAGTAACGCTATTTGGGAAAAAGATTGATTGGAGTCAAAAAGAAAGTAGGTCTGTTCGTTTTAGCTACATTGTTGAATTGAAGCAATAAGTTAAAGTAAAAAATTGTACATTCATCTTTCTTTAACTATATAGTTATTATAACAGTTCAATAATTACAGCAGAAGCAAACGGACCTCAGGAAAAGCTGCTTTACCTTGCGAAGTTAATGCGTCCTCAATGGCAAACTGTCACATCTATCATTGGCCCAATAGCAATGTGTAAAGATTTAGGTATATTTGTGAGTAATATATTTTATTCAAAAACGATCTATCCTGATTACATAATTTTACTATTGCATTAAATTGTTTCAGTGATCAAGCACATAAGAAAGAAGGAGACGATGCTGTTGACTTTAATAAACTTAAACGTAGTGAGATTGATTCTAATTTAGAGCAAGAACAGATCCTAAATAATTGAATGCGAATGACAAATTTTGAAATTAATCATTAAAGATACCTTGAACAGCGGAAATAATTATAATTTATAGTAGAATGTAAGTATTTATAGCAGAATATAAGTTTCTAATAATATTGTGTAACAGATCTCTGCTATATCAAACGAATATGATGTTCTCTCATTAGGAAGATTTTTATTATAGTAGGATGGTTTTAGAAACGCAACAATTACAGAAAGTTCGCGATGTATGGCAATCAAAACACTTCTTTCTCAATTTGTTTCATCAGAGAATCAGGTAACATTATTGTCTTTATAATAAAACTGTTCAAAAATGAAGATCTGATGAATATAAAAAGTATTCCTTTATATATTGAAATGAAAATTATCTTAATTACAAAATACTAATTTTCTGATTGATATTGAGAATCGCAAACTGAAGCTTACAATTTAACCAAACAAATAACCTTGATCTTTTATCCATTTTGTTCTCTGATTGAATTTTCATTTTCAGGTACCGATCACTGCAAGTAATCAGGTATCGATTACACAAGTAGATTACTGCACTTATGCATGGCGGTGCAATTAAAAATGTCGAATATACTGTGTTTGGTGTAAAAGATATCTTCTTATATTATTTTTATTAAAACAATTTCGTGAGATAAATCATTAATATTTGTATAAGATTGAAAATCTACAATCACAACTCGTCCGATTTTATCAACTAGACATCTATTGAATAACTGAAGCAAAATAAATGTACTTTGTGCTAAATTCAATTTAACTTGATATTCAAATTTTTCTCCCAATTGGTCATATGTTACTTTTCTCGTTTCTGATATAATTATATTAGTTATATAAAAAAAAACGGAAAGTAATATAATATAATCAATTGGGATGAATATTTAAACGTTAAGATTAACTGAATTTAGTACAAAGAACATTTATATAGTGTCTGTTATTTAACAGACGTAGAGTTGATGAAATCGAGTTCTGATAGAAGACTTTCATTCCTGTACAAGTATTAATGATACCTCTCACGAGATATTTTAGCAAAAATAATATAAGAAAAAACCTCTTATGTATCGGTATACAGATCTAGTTCATCAAACACAATATATTCGACATTTTTCAATTGCAGATCCATCTCCACGTATAAATGCAGAAAATTGCTTAGAATAACTACAAAAGTGTCAGGAATACACTAAACTGTTCATCAATTACATTAAAATAATCCATATTATGGCCACTCATATCAATGCTGCTTTTAATATGAATAATCCCATCTCCTTTGTAAACTCAATGCCTCGTACATAGGCTTACTGCAATCTTTCATTGAAAGGGTCAATAGGCGATGTATGTCACGTATCGGGACCTGAAAATTAAAATTCAATCAAAAACACAATGGAAAAGAGATTAAGGTTATTTGATTAATTAAATTGTAATGTTCAGGTCGCAATTCTCGATACGAATCAAACAGTTGATTTTTTTTAAGTAAGAAAATTTACAATTTAAAATAAAGAATACTTTTTTTTTAAATTTAACAGATTTTTATTTTTGAATAATTTAATTCTAAAAAAATTAATGTTATTTAATTCTAATAAAAATGATTAACAAAGAAATATTTTGATTGCCATGCATCGCGAAATCTCTGTAATTGTTGAGTTTCTAAAACCGTCCTACTCTAATAAAAATTTACTACTCTAATGAGAGATTATTATATTCGTTCAATATATAGGAGATCTATTACACATTATTATTAGAAACTCATATTCATTCTGTTACAAAGAATAATTACTTTTGCTTTAAAATTGTTATAAATCTTTTAATTCTCATTTATATCTTTAGGATCTGGTCTTGTTCTGGACTGAAGTCAATTTCACTAGGTTTAAGTTTGTGAAAGTCCATAGCATCGTCTCCTTTTTTGATTCGTGCTCGATCACTGAAACAATTCTATGAAATAGTAAAAGTATGTTAATCAGAATAGATCGTTCTTGAATAAAGTCTAAGGTTATTTACAAATATTCATAAATCTTTACATTTTGCAATTCGATCGATGATAGTGACAGTTCGTCATTGAGGTCGCATTAACTTCGCACGATGAAGCAGATTTTCATGAGGTTGTTCATTTCTGCTGCATCGTTCAACTGGTACAATAAATTATATTGAGATAAATATATCACTTTTTACTTTAACTTATTGCACCAATTCAACAGTGCAGCTAACACAAACAGACCTATAACTTAAGTCTTACTGGGTGCAATCGATCTTCTTCATACTTGGATACAGCTATTCAAAGCAGCGCGATTTGCAATGCTTAGCTGATTTTCTATGTAATAATGATGCAATTCAAATCCATTGGTTTTTTATATATTTTATTACATAGTCGCGTTTAAGATTTCGTTCTAAAGAGACCAAACATTTTTTATTCACACATTTTTATTAACAAAATTAGCCTTAAGGGTCGTCTACAATAGCCGTAAGCGTAAGTTGTAAGATTGTAACAATAAAAATTGACCAATGGGATTTTTAGAATCCATGAATAATTGTCTGTAATTGGTCAATTTTTATTGTTTACGCCTCACAACCTTATTCTTACGGACATTGTAGACGACCCTTTAGTGTTGGTCTACAATCTTGCTTTAAAGAGTATTTAAGCTTTAAGCTATAAGAAATTGACTAATCACAGTCAATAATTCTCCTTAAACTTGTTTAAGATTGGTCAATTTCTTACGGCTTAGAGCTTTAAATATTCTTAATGTTCCGTTCCGTTATTTCTTCCTCCATGGGACACCGGCCTTAGGTTAGAAAATATGGTATGTCATTTCTACATGCACTTCACGCACTCCATTAAGGTGCAATTTCATTGACGATAGACGCTAGCGTCAAATAGCGTCATGCGACTTTCGGCGTCAAGAAAATGTAGTGAGAAAAAGTTGAGATGGTCTCGACTTTTTCCCCCCACTACATTTTCTTGACGCCGAAAGATACTTGACGCTAGCATCTAGCGTCAATGAAATTGCACCTTAAAGGGGCAATTTCACTTGACGCTTGACGCTTGGAGTCCAGCGTCGAATCTGAACATATGATAGATTTTTTAAATTCCCGCGTCCAATGAAAAAGCTAAACACAGTTTAGCTTTTACGCTCAACACTGACCAATGGAATGTATATCAGAACGCAGCCTATATTTGTATCAATCTAACCTCAAAGTGGTCCCGTGATCTGATTTGACGCTGGACTCCCAGCGTTAAGCATCAAGTGAAATTGCACCTTTAAGGTGCGATTTCACGCTGACGCTCGATGCTCAGTTTTAGCGTCAAAACGAGTCATGTGGTCAAATTGAAATGTTATTCGTCAATTTTGATCACGTGTCTCGTTTTGACGCTAAAAATGAGCGCCAAGCGTCAGCATGAAAAGGTACCTTTAATGTTGTAATTCGTTTCGGTTTGTTTGGGGGATATAAATGATATGATGAGTATAAGATTTTTCGCGCTTTTTAAATCTCATTGAAAATATATTTTCCTTTCGCAGGGCAGTACAAATAGAAATACAAACTCAATATGAATTATGATAAAAAATAGTGTCTGAAGGAATGCGTGAATTGCATGTATAGAAATGACATACTAATAACATATTCTAACCTAAAACTTCGTATATGCATCTGTGTGAATGAGATCTCCGATTTGCATCAGAGATCCGTAATGACTAATGACAATGGTAAGAAGTTAATTTATCGCGGTCAATTATTCTTCTTACAATCGACCGTAAATGATCTATTTTTTACGGTTATTGTCATAAATCTTAATTGTAGACTAAGGCTAATTTTGTTATTAAAAATGTGTAAACAAAAAATTTTTGGTCTCTTTAGTATGAAATCTTGAACGCGACTATGTAATAAAATATAGAAGAAACCAATGGAGTTGAATTGCATCATTATTACATAGAAAATCAGCTAAGCACTGCAAATCACGCTGCTTTGAATAGCTGTATCCAAGTATGAAGAAGATCGATTGGAGCCAATAAGAAGTTATAAGTATGTTCGTTTTAGCTGCACCGTTGAATTGATGCAATAAGTTAAGGTAAAAGTAGATAAATTTATTTCAATTTAAATTATTGTACCAGTTGAACAATGCAGCAGAAACGAACAATCTCATGAAAATCTGTTTTATCCTGCGAAGCTAGTGCGTCCTCAATGACAAACTGTCACATCTATCATCGATCGAATTGCAATATGTAAAGATTAATGAATATTTGTGAGTAACCTTGGACTTTATTCAAGAACGATCTATTCTGATTAACATACTTTTACTATTACGTTGAATTGTTTCAGTGATCCAGCATGAATGAAAGAAGGAGACGATGCTGTGGACTTTAACAAACTTAAACCTAGTGAAATTGACTCCTGTCCAGAACAAGACCAGATCCTAAAGATGTAAATGAGAATTAAAAAGATTCATAACACATTTATAGGAAAAGTAATTATTCTTTATAACAGAATGAATATGAATTTCGAATAATATTGTGTAACAGGTCTCTCCGATATCACACGAATATGATGATCTCTCATTAGAATAGATTTTTATTAGAGTAGGAGGGTTTTAGAAACGCAAAAATTACAGAGAATTCGCGATGCATGGCAATCGAAATGTTTCTTTGTTCATCTTTTTTCATCAGAATTGGTTAACATTAATTTTTTTAGAATTAAATTGTTCAAAAATAAAAATCTGTTAAAAAAAGTATTCTTTATTTTAAATTGTATATTTTCTTACTTAAAAAAAAATCAACTGTTTGATTGGTATCAAGAATTGCGACCTGAACATTACAATTTAATTAATCAAATAACCTTAATCTCTTTTCCATTGTGTTTTTTGATTGCATTTTCTTGCAATAATAACAAAAATTTTGTTTTCCTATACCTTTAGGATTTGAACATTTAACTTGTAAATTTGTATCATCACATATTTTCTGTCCAGAAATATTTATTGAAGTTTCCAAACTACTTCTTGTAGTGTTATTAGATTCTGTTGGACATGATTGTTGGACAGAAATATTCTCTGCGTCAGAATCTTCTGAATTTGAATAGCGATAATCAGGATCTCTGTCTATATCACTATTATCACTGCTATAGTCACTATTATCAGGAGAATTATTCAAGTTCTTATTAGTATCTTGCATTAGTTTTGCCGCATCTGTACTATTATTATTTACTTCATCTGTATTAGTATCTGTATTAGTATCCTGAGTTTCCATATTATTACTATCATTGTTACTGGAGCATTTATCAAGAATATTATTAATCACATTATTTTCGTCTACATTCCAATTTAACACATTATTCAGAGATATATCTAAATCATTCAATTCAATTAAAATCATTTGATCAGTATTGCGTTCTAACGTAGGATTACTAGTATTCGTTTCAGATTGATTAAGTATATCATTATATAGAGTGTATTCGGGCAGCGTAACATTAGAAATAAATTCATTTCGTACTAATTCAGTACTGATATTTTTATCGAAATTATCAGTTTGTTTCGTCAGCTCTTCAATATTTATAACTTCAGTAGAAAGTGTTTGAAAATTCTTTGTAGTTTCAATAATACATTTAGATTCGTCAGTTCCATTACGAGGGACAGTATGCTTGTCGACATTATTATTGACTGTAAAAAAAGGAATCCTTTATAATTAACTAAAACATATTAGTTTTTTTTTCATTTTTTATAATATAAACAAAAATTATAATTCTTACCAATGTCTTTATTCAATTGCATGATTGGTATTTTCAAACTTGGGTTATCATCTTTATTTGTACATAGATTGTTGTCTAACACATTAGAGATAAATTCATTTCTCAGTTCAGTACTGACATTTTTATCAGTTTGTTTCATTAACTCTTCAGTACATATAGCTTCTATACTAGTAGAAAGTGTTTGAGAACTATTTGTTGTTTCAATAATAGATTCAGATTTATCACTTAAATTATGAGTGATGTGTGCTTCAATATTATCAACAACTATAAAACAATAAATTACTATCATTTGTAAAATATTGAAAAATTTAATAAAAGATTAATAAAATATTAAAATATTTTGTAAATTGTCAAATATTAAAAAATTGTAAAATGTTTTATAATATAAGCAAAAATTACAAGTCTTACCTTCACTCAATTGCATGGCTGGTACATTTAGATTGCATTCTGGCAGTGTAATATTAGAAGTAGATTTATTTCGTACTAATTCAGTACTTATTTTTTTATCAAACTTATCATTTTGTTTTGTCAGCTCTTCAAAATTTATAACTTTAGTAGAAAGTGTTTGAAAATTCTTCGTAGTTGCAATAATACATTCAGATACAGCTGTTGCATTACCTGTGACAGTATGCTTATCAACATTACGATCTGGCACAACATTAGAGATAATGTCATTTCGCAATTCAGTATTAATGTTTTCATCTATCGTATCAGTTTGTTTCATTAAATCATCAGTATGTACAGCTTCTATACTAGTAGGAAGTGTTTCAAAATTATTTATTTTCATAATAGACTCAGATTCATTAGTTATATTATGAGCGAAATGTGTATCAATATTATCGCCGGCTGTAAAAAAAAATGAATTATGCTCAATAAAATATTTTGTATCATAATATAAGCAAAAATTACAAGTCTTACCTTCACTCAATTGCATGACTGGTACATTTAGATTGCATTCTGGCAGTGTAACATTAGAAGTAGATTTATTTCGTAATTCAATACTAATATTTTTATCACACTTATTTTGTTTTGTCAAGTCTTCAATATTTAATTTCAGCAGAAAGTATTTGAAAATTATTTGTTGTAATAATACAATCAAATCCATCAGTGGCATTACGAACAATAGTATATATCAAGGTTAAAAACAGAAAATTATTTTAACAATCAATATAACATGCTACAGTCTCTTAATATATATTTCATATAAATAAAAATTACAATTCTTACCAATATCTTTATATAATTGCACGATTGGTATTTTCAAATTTAAATTCTTAGCTACTGTATCAAGCATTTTATGATTATCTATATCAAAACATTTTTATTTTAATTAATATATTATAAAAATAATTTAGTTAAAACTATCAGAAAAATGCATCTATTAATGTTATTAAAATTGATACAAAATGTAATCTTATGTACAGAATTAAATCTATTTAAAAAAATTATTAAAGTTTGTACAAAGAATGGTAATATAGTGTTTATAAATTTAAAAAAAATATATAATTACAATTAAGTAAAAATATAATTACAACATTAGGGAGAATTTTTGTAAAGTAACATCTTTATCTTTTATAATCACAAACATTAGAAAAATTATAGAGAATTTAAGCGTGGAATTATCTCATTCTTATAATAAAATACTCACTATTCCGTACTATTAACTGCAGTTTTCTTTTTCGTGTACTGCGAATATGAACAGAATACTTTTTCTGATATTTATATAGACCATACATGTTGAAATAAATTATCGCTAAAGCGATATATCATTAGTACAATAGTTCCAAATATAACCTCTTTTGTCAATGTAATACACGCGTTTGTAAAACTATTACGCCATCCGAGATTCGAACCTACATTACTAAAATATATCATACACTGGCTATATTTAATAGGATGAAAAGCACTTCATAAACGTTAATAAAGTTACTAATGCAACGCAAGTTCGGACAAGTTCTTGTCTTTTACGCGGCAAAAGTTTCTTACTCTCCATTGAATAAGAAGAAATTAAGATGACAGACTCTATAATAACGAATCAATCCTATACAGTTCAAGCATAGATTTTACATACCAAGATGTGCTTTGTGCGACCTGAGTCATGTTGTCAAATGACAGACTGAAATCCGATCCATACTCAACCTATGTTTATTTTAAAGAAAGCATTATTTATAAAAAAATATATTAAGAAACAATTATACTAAATTTATTAATTAATAGTAAGTTTATTATTTATTATTAGTAATAAACTTATTACATTTTATTAGTAATACATTAATATTAATATAAATATTAGCAGTAATAAATTAATTTATTAAAATTAATACTATTAATAATAAATTAATTATTAATAATAAATTAATACTTAATTTACAATAAAAGAGTTATTCGATCGAACATATAGTTCATGAGAACATGGACTTAATCGGTCTCAGAGCGATCAAATCTGATTCAGCCAAAAACACTGTATATACATACATATATGTATACATACGAGTGAATGTGTGCACATACGCAAAGGATAGAAAATATTTTTCTTTTTTCTCTCTTTTTCTCCACTTTTTCTCTCCATTTCTCTTTTCTCCACTCTTCCTTTTTCTCTCTTTATCATTGAATGTTTCGCTAAAGTAAACACGGAGAAAGAAAGAGGGTAAATATTCACTTTTAGAGAGGACCTCAGAACGATCTTGACCTTGACAATACTTTCTCTCTCGCACACTTAGGCCGGTATTCATAGTCAGATCTTATATTCAAGACTATCTTGAATTTATCTAAAGATGCTGCAGGAGACATTTCATTGGCTATGTAGTATCTAAAGATGATCTTAAGACGGTCTTGAATATAAGATCTGACTATGAATATCGGCCTTAGTATACTTTCGCACGTTTGCGCATGCGTGTTAGGCGGCAACGACGTCAATTGGACGGCAATTTCCAACGCATGTGCAACATGCAAAAGTACCCTATAGATTTGTTCGTGTCGTATGCACCAATATGTTCCTTCTCACTCCAATAAGACACATTATTTTTCATAGAAATAATATTGAATTAATATGATAATTACATTTGAAATAGTTATACTTGAAAGTTTACATGTATGTAATGTCTTAAATAATACACATACATACATATGTGTATTATGTTAAAATATGAAATTATTAGAAACACTAGAGAATAAATATATTTATATATTTCTATATTTCGTATATTATGCTGTTTGTAAATAATGAAGAAATATACCGTGTTCTTACACATTTAAAATTTCACGTATGGCACGGTATCGTAAGAATTGAAAAAGTACGATAAAATTCTTCATTGTTTACAGACAGTATACTATACGAAATATACGAATATATAAATATATCTATATTGTAATACTTCTAATGATTCCATATTTGAATATATGTATATGCACTATGTGAGACAGTACATACATGTCAACTTTCAAGTATAATTATTACAAATATAGTTATCATATTGATAGCAGGTTATTTCCCTGAAAAATAATGTGTTCATATATACACTCCAATGTAATTGTGAAGGTGTGAAATCGATTAAGAACAAAATGTTATAATAGTTTTTTTTCTGATAGATAATAACAATATGCTGCAATTGGATATGGCATGCTAAAGCACTGTCTTCACTGTTGTATTCACTAAATGAATAGCAATACAAATGCTACTGAATCTTTTAACACAACAATAGTCATTAGTTCAGCAGACATTGCAAGTTAATGAGCGTTGATCATTTCATTACAAATCACAAGATTCTATTAGCGGAGACTACAATATTGAACTCTCGCTTAAAAGATTCTCATGTTTTGTAAATAGATTCTC
Organism: Harpagoxenus sublaevis; assembly: GCA_030770355.1. Lineage (NCBI taxonomy): Eukaryota > Metazoa > Arthropoda > Insecta > Hymenoptera > Formicidae > Harpagoxenus > Harpagoxenus sublaevis. The sequence goes on along the minus strand of JASTWR010000968.1, from coordinate 50,765 downwards.
TTTCGATGCTTGATGACAATTCTGCTCTGCAAATTACCAGCGATGCATAGGATGTGTCAATCCTTTTATATCTGAAATAGGCATTTAATAATTTGAATGCACAGCATAATATTTAGGAATGTCATATATAGAATAACTGTAGTAGAAATGAAATCAGGTCTCATACCTTATCACAGATTATTAAAAAGCAAATAACCTTAACAATACCGGGACTGCAACTTGCGTTATAAATGACATTTTTCACAGCATTGATGGAAATTTTACACAAAACACCATCATTTGCTGTACAGAGAAGCTGATGTACAACTGAAAATAAAAAATATAGTTTACTTATCGAAACATTGTTAGAAATATATCATTTATTTGTAATCTTGTTTTATTAAGAGTTATTTAAATACAGCAAATAATAGTCATTAAAAAAATAGTATTATAGTATTTTCAAATGCATAAATAAGAATTTATTTCATACAATAAATATAATGAATTTAACTTCCTCTGAACGTACTTTAACACTTTGATATGTTACGCGGTGACATTACAAAAGGTTAGGAAATCTGTCATAACAAGACTGTGTTCCGATATTCACTGGCAGTGCTGAAACTCTTTAACTCTATAGTATACATCACGTACACTATAGATTTTTAGCATTGGCAGTAAATACGAAACACAGGGTCTCAAGAATATAAAAGGCAAAGATACAGACTACAGAGTGATATGATATATAATAATGATTAATTATTAACGAAAAGCAGTGTATCAAAAAGAAGCAGAAATATACTTGCTTTCAAAGCGATTTAGCACATAGTTTTGTGCTAACAGCTTTGAATGTATATTTCTGCTTCTTTTATCTACGATAATGCTGTCTGATAATAATTAATAATTACATCATATCACTCTGCATCTTTGCCTTGCACTTTCTTGTTAAGACAGATTTCCTAACCTTACGTAATCGTTGTCTTATATTTATCGTCCGAAATAAATTCTTATTTAAGCAATTGAAAATATTACAATTGTGAGTATTATTTACTGGATTTAAATACCTCTTAAAGAAACAATATTGTAATCAATTGATATATCTCTAACAATGTTCCGATATGTAAGCTATATTATTTATTTTCAGTTGTACATCAGCTTCTCTGTACAGCAAATGATGGTGTTTTGTGCAATATTTCCATCAATGTTGTTAAAAATGTCATTATAATGCAAGTTGCAGTTTCAGTTCTAAGGTTATTTTCTCTTTAATAAGCTGTGATAAGGTATGTATACGGTATGAAACCTGATATTTGTTCTACTAAAGTTATTCTATATATGACATTCTTAAATATTATGCTCTATGTTAAAATTATTAAATGCCTTTTTCAGATATAAAAGGATTGACATATCCTATGCATCGATAGTAATTTGCAGAGCAGATCTGTCATCAAACATTGAAAAAGAATCTATTTACCAAGCATGAGAATCTTTTGAGCGAGAGTTCAATATTGTAGTCTCCGCTAATGGAATCTTGTGATTTGTAATGGAATGATCAACGCTCCTTCATTAAATTGCCGTAAAAATCTGCTGAAATATTAATTTTCTGTTTTCGACGTGTTAGAAGATTGAGTAAAATACATTAATATTCCTGTTCTGTTAATGAATATATCGTTGAACATAGTAGTGTTTTAGCATGTCACACACAAATGCAGCATATTGTATATCTGAATTACAAAATAATTCATGCCTTTTGAAGCTCATTCCCGTCTCAGATCTCCGTTAATTCTCTAAAAAAGTAAAAAAAGATACCAAGTGAACGCGCAGTATGTTGGTACCTTTGATAAAACATAAGTGTGGTAGTATCTTTAATTTTAAAATATAAAACCAAGTGATACGAAGTATTTTTGTACCTCGAAAAAACCCAAGACGAATTTTTGCGAATTTTGCAAAACGGTACATTACTTTTCTTCTTAGTTTAACACAATCTACCATACTTTTCAGTTTGGGCAGAAACTAATTTGATACCCTGTATAAGAAGCATGAAAAAATATATAACACAAATATTTTTTTATATTTCTCATATAAATATACCTAAGTATATAAAACATTTATATTTATACTCCAATACGACACATTATTTTTCATAGAAATAATATTGAATTAATATGATAATTACATTTGTAATAGTTATACTTGAAAGTTTACATGTATGTAATGTCTTACATAATACACATATATACACATACATTAAAATATGAAATTATTAGAAACACTAGAGAATAGATATATTTATATATTTCTATATTTCGTATATTATGCTGTTTGTAAATAATGAAGAAATATACCGTGTTCTTACACACTTAAAATTTCACGTATGGCATGGTATCGTAAGAATTGAAAGAGTACGATACAATTCTTCATTGTTTACAGACAGCATACTATAGTATGCGAAATATACGAATATATAAACATATCTATATTGTAATACTTCTAATGATTCCATATTTGAATATATGTATATGCACTATGTGAGACAGTACATACATGTCAACTTTCAAGTATAATTATTACAAATATAGTTATCATATTGATAGCAGGTTATTTCCCTGAAAAATAATGTGTTCATATATACACTCCAATGTAATTGTGAAGGTGTGAAATCGATTAAGAACAAAATGTTATAATAGTTTTTTTTTCTGATAGATAATAACAATATGCTGCAATTGGATATGGCATGCTAAAGCACTGTCTTCACTGTTGTATTCACTAAATGAATAGCAATACAAATGCTACTGAATCTTTTAACACAACAATAGTCATTAGTTCAGCAGACATTGCAAGTTAATGAGCGTTGATCATTTCATTACAAATCACAAGATTCTATTAGCGGAGACTACAATATTGAACTCTCGCTTAAAAGATTCTCATGTTTTGTAAATAGATTCTCTTTCGATGCTTGATGACAATTCTGCTCTGCAAATTACCAGCGATGCATAGGATGTGTCAATCCTTTTATATCTGAAATAGGCATTTAATAATTTGAATGCACAGCATAATATTTAGGAATGTCATATATAGAATAACTGTAGTAGAAATGAAATCAGGTCTCATACCTTATCACAGATTATTAAAAAGCAAATAACCTTAACAATACCGGGACTGCAACTTGCGTTATAAATGACATTTTTCACAGCATTGATGGAAATTTTACACAAAACACCATCATTTGCTGTACAGAGAAGCTGATGTACAACTGAAAATAAAAAATATAGTTTACTTATCGAAACATTGTTAGAAATATATCATTTATTTGTAATCTTGTTTTATTAAGAGTTATTTAAATACAGCAAATAATAGTCATTAAAAAAATAGTATTATAGTATTTTCAAATGCATAAATAAGAATTTATTTCATACAATAAATATAATGAATTTAACTTCCTCTGAACGTACTTTAACACTTTGATATGTTACGCGGTGACATTACAAAAGGTTAGGAAATCTGTCATAACAAGACTGTGTTCCGATATTCACTGGCAGTGCTGAAACTCTTTAACTCTATAGTATACATCACGTACACTATAGATTTTTAGCATTGGCAGTAAATACGAAACACAGGGTCTCAAGAATATAAAAGGCAAAGATACAGACTACAGAGTGATATGATATATAATAATGATTAATTATTAACGAAAAGCAGTGTATCAAAAAGAAGCAGAAATATACTTGCTTTCAAAGCGATTTAGCACATAGTTTTGTGCTAACAGCTTTGAATGTATATTTCTGCTTCTTTTATCTACGATAATGCTGTCTGATAATAATTAATAATTACATCATATCACTCTGCATCTTTGCCTTGCACTTTCTTGTTAAGACAGATTTCCTAACCTTACGTAATCGTTGTCTTATATTTATCGTCCGAAATAAATTCTTATTTAAGCAATTGAAAATATTACAATTGTGAGTATTATTTACTGGATTTAAATACCTCTTAAAGAAACAATATTGTAATCAATTGATATATCTCTAACAATGTTCCGATATGTAAGCTATATTATTTATTTTCAGTTGTACATCAGCTTCTCTGTACAGCAAATGATGGTGTTTTGTGCAATATTTCCATCAATGTTGTTAAAAATGTCATTATAATGCAAGTTGCAGTTTCAGTTCTAAGGTTATTTTCTCTTTAATAAGCTGTGATAAGGTATGTATACGGTATGAAACCTGATATTTGTTCTACTAAAGTTATTCTATATATGACATTCTTAAATATTATGCTCTATGTTAAAATTATTAAATGCCTTTTTCAGATATAAAAGGATTGACATATCCTATGCATCGATAGTAATTTGCAGAGCAGATCTGTCATCAAACATCGAAAAAGAATCTATTTACCAAGCATGAGAATCTTTTGAGCGAGAGTTCAATAATTGTAGTCTCCGCTAATGGAATCTTGTGATTTGTAATGGAATGATCAACGCTCCTTCATTAAATTGCCGTAAAAATCTGCTGAAATATTAATGATTTTCTGTTTTCGATGTGTTAGAAGATTGAGTAAAATACATTAATATTCCTGTTCAGTTAATGAATATATCGTTGAACATAGTAATGTTTTAGCATGTCATACACAAATGCAGCATATTGTATATCTGAATTACAAAATAATTCATGTCTTTTGAATCCCATTCCCGTCTCAGATCTCCGTTAATTCTCTAAAAAAGTAAAAAAAGACGCCAAGTAAACGCGCAGTATGTTGGTACCTTTGATAAAACATAAGTATGGTAGTATCTTTAATTTTAAAATATAAAACCCAAGTGATAAGGAATATTTTTGTACCTCGAAAAAACCTAAGACGTATCTTTGCGAATTTTGCAAAACGGTACATTACTTTTCTTCTTAGTTTAACCCAATCTACCATACTTTTCAGTTTGGGCAGAAACTAATTTGATACCCTGTATAAGAACCATGAAAAAATATATAACTGACAAATATTTTTTTATATTTCTCATATAAATATACCTAAGTATATAAAACATTTTTTAAAATATTTTTAAAAAAATTAGATACTCGTAGAAATACAAAAGAACAGTCTTAAAATTTCATTTTTATGAGTGTAAAATATTTTTTATAATACTGCATACATAGCAACTATATGTAGCTACATACATTAAGAAAATATTTCCAAAGATATCTATACAAGTTTTTTTCTTATCTATAAATTTATTATTAAATTAAAGCATTTATACAAATTATAGATAAAAAGATTCATCATAAAGGTTGTATCAAGGACCTTCAATATAAAATAGGTTGATAGGTATTATTCAAGACCGTCCTGAAAAATGCCGATTCGAGGACAAAACTTTCAGGACCGACTCGAAAACTGCCAAAAGTCCTGGGAACTGCCAATTGGTCATTAAAAGGGGACCGACAACTGCCCTTTCATATACATATATATATATATATATATATATATACATATATACAGTGTGTCCCATTTTAACTTAGACAGCTGAATAACATGAAAAATTGCAACGTAATCAAAAAATGTTTTAGACAAAAGTTGTATGGTTTCAAGGGGGACATAAGATGGTGGCAATGATTTGACCTTGGATGGTCGTTTGAAGCTCACGTGAACGTTACCTCCAATTTCTTACATGCACCCCCCTATATTGTAGTATATCGTTTGAAAGGGCATAAAATAAGGAAATTTTTGGCGCTAACCAGAGGTTAATACGTTGACCCGTTTGGGAGTTATTTAAGGTCAAATATTGACTTTTTCCAACTTTGACCTTAAATAACTCCCGAACGGATTAACGTATCGACCTCTGGTTTGCGCCAAAATTTTTCTTATTTTATGCCCTTTCAAACGGTATACTGCAATATGGGAGTTTTACTTAAAATTTTTTAGTGTCCCAGGAGGCTCTAACTCAAAAGTTTGAAATGGAACTCCCCATATTGTAGTTTACCGTTTGAAAGGGCATAAAATAAGAAAATTTTTGGCGCTAACCAGAGGTTAATACGTTGACCCGTTCGGGAGTTATTTAAGGTCAAAAATTGACTTTTTCCAACTTTGACCTTAAATAACTCCCGAACGGATTAACGTATCGACCTCTGGTTTGCGCCAAAATTTTTCTTATTTTATGCCCTTTCAAACAATATACTACAATATAGGGGGTTGCATGTAAGAAATTGGAGGTAACGTTCACGTGAGCTTCAAACGACCATCCAAGGTCAAATTATTGCCACCATCTTATGTCCCCCTTGAAACCATACGACTTTTGTCTAAAACATTTTTTTATTACATTGCAATTTTTCATGTTATTCAGCTGTCTAAGTTAAAATGGGACACCCTGTATATATATCTTTATGGTTTGGCACATGCTAGGACCAACTATAAGTAACATATACATAAGTATACATTGATATACGTCAACATCTTAATGAACATTTTGAAATTATTTTTCGTATGTATAAGCTATAAACAAAGATATATCAAAATTTAATCTTTTTTTATGCTTTGTTATTTGTCGGTACCAATAAAAAATGCATTAAAAACTGATTATGAATAATATACATAATGCAAAATGCAGTATACATAGTTTTGTGATAATCATATCCATTGTATTTCGTAATTAATTGTGGTTTGTATCCATTATACTAAACATTACATCAAAAAAGGAAGTTTCTTTTGTATGGTAATTTAATGGACCGTAAGAATTCTAGTTTATTTTTCTAAATTGTGGATACGTAACGTAAAGAAATTACAAGTGAATTGCATTCCAACATTTCCTTATATGCTAGATATTCTTAAAATTATTTGTAAAATTCTACAATTTTTCTAAAAATTGTACAGGAAGAAAGTCGTCAGATGTATATTACGGTATTTGAAGGACTTGTTGCTATAATGGGCTAACCCAAAGTTTGTGAAAACGGAGAATATAAACTCTAAAGATACATTCAGAAGATAGACTAGATAATAGCATATATTGCAATAGGTACCGATTATTTATTGGTACACTACAAATCCAAGAATGTTATTTTTACACGCATAAACGTCTAAAAATAACACATTAGACAGAAGTTCTTTTTATGTGTTTCTTTACGTGTTAAATTACGTCATTCAATATATTTAATCGTATTGAATTAAAAGTTAATACGTTTAATCGTGTTAAATGACGTAATTAAAACGGCAAGAAATGTGTAAGAGCTTTGGTTAAAATGACACATTTGGATTTACAGGTAATGTAGGTAGGTACAGTAATCGGCAAAAATTCTGTTTTTAGAAATAATATCGGTGATTATTTTCCATTAATCAAAAATAAAAAAATTTGAATGTTTTTAATTTTAATTAACAAAAAAATTGGTAATTGATAAAATTCTAAGCTCCAGATTTAAAATAATTATCAATTGATTGGAAATATATTACTTTGTCTAAGAACTTAAGAAATAATCAAACATATATTGCTCATAATTTAAAAAATTGATAATTATATTAAAATAGACAATCAATTTAAAAAAGAATTACTTATTCAGAAAAAAATATATATAAAAAAAAATTGGTAGTTTTTAAAGAATATATTATTTATTTCTTGAACAATTAGTGATTGTTAGAAAATATATTACTAATTTTTGAGAAAATTAGCATTTATTAATGAAAGATCGTCTATGATTGAAAGTTACAACTATTAATAAAATAAATTGTGTACACAAATAATGTGTTACTTTAACTTCAATCTGTGAATAATACAATAATACCTAAAAATGCAAACGTATAGCATATATAAAGAAGAAAAAAGTTTTCATCAACAAAGTAATGTTACATTTGGGTTTGACTCCTTCAATGTAACGACAAAAAGCTGGACCTGCCAGGTAAACTGTTACATTTCAATTTATTTTTAACAAAATTTTTGCTTTTTCTGGGCATACCAATCTTATTATATAAATTAATGCGTTTAACAGTTTCTCATAGACTAATTAAATATTACTGAAGACATAACGTTATATACAATCATCTATGCTTAGGAGCTAGGATTCACATATATAATAAAATAGTGAACATATAAAATTGTATTATTTTAATCTCAATATTTGGGTAATACGAATGCCGTTTCTAAAATAATATGTCAGAAATACATCATAAATACGAAACAAGAAATTAATTCAGAAATTTCCATCAATAACGTAACGTTACATACGGGGTCCAATCTCTTCAATGTAATGACAAAAATAAGGACCGGGCAATTGAAATATTGCTTTACTAAATTTGACCGAGACTTAAGCCCCTTGCACAATGCCAGGAAACAGGCGATAGGAACAGGAAATAACAAAAAACCGTTAATTACAAAAAATTTGAATGCTATGATTGGTTGGCAATAGGCACAGAATTTTCAACGTGACAGGAACACTGTGTCTATTGCCTGTGTCACTGTTTATTCTGCATTTATACATGATTTCTGATTTCTATTTCCTGTTCCTATTGCCTGTTGCCTGACATTGTGCAAGGGGGTTTATAGGTACGTCTCATGAACATGTCGCTATCATTGTCAAAATTGGAGCGTTTATCATCTGTTCATAGGCTAGTTAAAAATTTTGCAGAGTCAACATTTTTCGTGCAAATTTTTAAAATCTCTTCATATTTTTAACAAGCCTACGAACAGATAATGAACTCTTTAATTTATATAATGAAAACAATATGCTCACAAAACTCATAAATCTTGGTAAGATTTAATAATAATAATAGTTTAATTGGCCGGTCCTGATTTTTGTCATTACATCGAAGAAATCGGACCCTATATGTGACGTTACGTCGTTGATGAAAATTTCCGAATTAATTTCTTGCTTCTATATGTATGATGTATTCTGACATATTTTTAAACATATAGTATTTGTAGTTATTAGATATGGAGATTAAAATAACACAATGCTCATATATTCATTGTATTAATATATATATGAATCCTTGCTTCCAAGCATAGATAATCATTTGAAACGTTGTCTTCAATAATATTTAATTAGCCTATGAGGAGCTGATAAATGCTTTAATTTACATAATAAAAGTAATATGCCAATAAAACTTATAAATTTGGTTAAAAATTATTTAAAAATAATAGTGTAATCTGCCGGTTCTGCCTTTTGTCGTTACATCGAAGAAATCAGACCCCATATTTGACGTTACGTGATTGATACAAATGCTTTGTTTTTTATATATGCTATACCTTTGCAGAAGCTAGGATTCACAAATATATATCTGTGAATGTTTTGCTTCTTTATATATGCTGTACCTTTGCAGAAACTAGGATTCACAAACATATATTTGTGAATCCTAGCTTCTGCAAAGGTACATAGCATATGTAAAAAAAGCAAAACATTTCCATCAATCACATAATGTCAAATATGGGGTCCGATTTCTTTGATGTAACGACAAAAAGCAGATCCGGCAGATTAAACTATTATTTTTAGATAATTTTTAATACAATTTATAAGTTTTATTGGCATATCATTTTTATTATGTAAATTAAAGCATTTATCAGCTCTTAGATAGCTTAATAATATTTCTATATTACACGCGCAGACAAATTCATATACAAGTCAGAAAAATTTTGCACATGTGGTACCATGAAATACTTATGTGCAATACCAAGATAAGATGATTAAAATAATTTTAGGATTTAGTACCTGCAACAAAAATCTATTATACAAATAACAAATTTATGTAAAAACTTACAAATTGTGTAACTGCTTCATCAGTATCGCGCAAAAGTGAATCAAAGTCTCGTATGGCTTTAACCGTTTGCAATGGTAAAATTATTATATTAGATATATTTTTAATCACAATTTTGTACTTATTGTGATTAATATTTAAGCCGAGAGTCACTCGAGAGTCGGCTGGTAGGAGACACGCACACAAGAGAAAGCAGGTATTTGTGCTCGCAGCTACGTGCTTTGCCTTGCGTGCGTGTTCCCCACCAGCCGACTGTCGAGTGAATACCGGCTACAATCTGACACCCTTGCCGTGCGGGGTACTTTTGTTGCTGGAAATGAACCTTTGGAGATGAGTAGTATTGGCTCGGAAACGCAGCGCAACACAAGATCCGACGAAGACTAATAATTATATTTGCAGCAAGCCGTACACAATTAATGTACTCCAACGTCTTCACGTACGGTATCTGCAATAAGTAGAAAAATATGTATGATGAGTATTATTTTTTTTATAACGTTACATACATTATATATTTGATATATTTTTAATCACATTTTTGTACTTATTGTAATTATTGTATATGAAGACTGAAGTAGATTATGGTTCACGGCAAATACTGCAAACATAATTAATTCACTCTCGGATCCCGCGTGTTGGGGCTCGTGCATTCCGCAGCGCGGTAGGGCGTGCACACAGTGCGATTCCGCCGCGACAGACCTAAACAGATCGACCGCGTGCACACGAGCGGTTTCGACCGCGCGGGCCAGCCGCGCGGAACAAGCCGCTATCTTGTGCAGGGTCTGTCGTGGCGGAACCGCTGTGTGTGCACGGCCTACCGCGCTGCGGAATGCCCGAGCCCTAACACGCGGAATCCGAGAGAGAATAAATTATTATTTTTGCAGTATTCGCCGTGAATCATAACCTACTTCAGTCATCTTCATATATACAATAATTGCAATTAGAAAAATGTGATGACAAATACATACACGAGTATCACACTTAATTGTCTTTATAATACGTGTTGTGAGCGCACAACGCAATAAGTATTAATTATGTAACCTATAAGTAATCCGAACCTAGCAACAGAAGTCGAATATGAAATCCGCCAAAAAACCTGACGATTGCATCGGACGACGATCATCCGATGCAAACCGACACCGGAACCCGGAGCGGCCGACTCCAGGTCTACCGAAAACGCTGATGCGAAGGTCAGCACAGAGCGCTGACAACGAGAAGTCAACGCTAACTCGGGAGCCCCCGAGTTAGCAACAGAACGTCGTTCCGAGAATATAAATACCGCCGATTCGGAAGATCGGGCGGGCAGTCGGTCGTCAAGAATTGTAACAAACGTGCGGACACAGTTTATAATAATCGACCTCAGAATAAACTCGGGAGTTAGATAAAGAAATCAAGACCGATATAAGTTGTCAAATCGAGCTTTTAATTAAAGTTATTTGTAAAAAATTAACAAAGTGTCGTTTTGTGAACACCCCGCCGTGCTCATCTCCCTCCAAACCGGAATCTTCGAATCCTGTGCCGACCCCGAGCACCAACTCCCGGTTACGGCACAACAATTTGGTGGCAGCGGTGGGATTCCGTCACCTTGGAGGAGAGGCCAGATCGAGAGTGTTCATCTGCAAAAGAGCGGATCGTGAGAAAGCGGTGAAGCAACCCTAAGAGGAGCGACCGAATCCTGATCCAGAGCGAAGGAAGCACCCGGTAGCAGCCCACGAGTGTTATCAACGACACCGGAGAAGGCGCCGACCTACCACACGGTGACTCGCCAGCCAAGCAGACAAGCAGCCAAGCAGCCAGACAACGAAGCAGCGGTCAACGACCAGCGCAGCGACACACAACATGCGTCTACTAATGTAAGTCGCAATAAAAAAATTGTAAAGCGTTATAAAGCGATAAATGTCAGAGGACGGAAACACGTCCCGCCGAGCAAATTAGAGCTTATACTACGGTAGATGTCGGACGGTGAAACGCGAGATAGCCCCGCCCGCAATCTGTCGTGGTTACATAGAGCCGAAAGTGCGCCAGCGCGCCGAACACCTAGAGTCAGCCCTATAGGCCCCGTACGAATCGTAGAGGAAGCCGTTCGCGACATTGCAGAAAACGTCCGACGTAGCTTAGAATACTCGGATGAAGATTTGCCGGTATTAGACTTACACCCGAACGTCGTACTAGAGCGCGAATTTGCTTTCCTAGACGATAGTCTTTTACACAGAAATAATAACGGTCCCCGAGATAACCCCAATAACGAAAACAATAATATTAACGAGAACAATAACGCAAATAATAACGAGGACGCAAGTGACGTACTCAAACTGCACCCGACAATAAGTGACGCACGTTCAGATACATCGGCCAATACACGGAGCAATAACTCCGGAAGAGGAGAGTTCTCCCTAACGTCCTACGACAGTAGCGTATTTGATCCGGAAGAAGAAGATTATACTCCCGCGGCCGGAAAAATGAGTCAGCAAAGAAGAGCGGCTCAAGCAAATGTACCCCGCGAGGACGCAAACAAAATGCCGGTAACGCCCGAGCAAGTAGACGCGGAAATAAACCGTTTAAGGTCAGCGAACCAACGGACACCCGCGAATAATCCACATCGAGCTTCGGAGCCTGCGCGAGAATGCCCAGGCATGCAGGACTCCATACTCGGTGAACTATTAGACGAGATGCGCGCAATACAAACTCGCTTGCAGAGATTAGAGACCGCGAATTACGAACGCGACGACAACAGAGTCCAACGCGCTTCTAGTAACGGTCCATTCGACATAACTTACGGACGAATGTTGGAAGACGTCAGAAACCAACACGATCCCGTGAATGCGTACATTAAATTGAAAGAAGCTCGCGATATGATTCCGGAAATCGACGGAACTTCGCGCAGTCAGGTACAAAAATTTCTAAACGCAAGCACCTATGCGATGAGCGAAATTAATCCCGCAGAGGAAAAGTCATTACTAAAAGCTATACTTTGCACAAAACTAACGGGAAAAGCAATGTACGATTTCCAAACGCGCGACATACGTTCTTATGTTCAATTAAAGCAGGAAATAGAAATGTGCTATTTAGCAAAGCGAAGCACCACGCATATTCAGCGAGAATTTAATATGCTCCGGCAAAAGCCAGGCGAAAGCGCGAGAGAATACGGACTCCGCGTAGATAAATTATCGATGGAACTTTATCAATCAATGATTGAAGGCCGTGAACATTCTTCTGAACAAAGAAAAGCGATATTAGATACGATACAGGAGCTAGCGCTAGAAAATTTCCAGCTAGGACTCCGTGATGACATTCAAACTATCGTGCGATCACGAAATTACGCTAACCTCACAGCGGCGATTTTGGGCGCCACGTCAGAGGAGAAATTAAAAGGACCTCCTCAGCGCTCGACATATAATACCGACCGAAGCAAAAACGGTCAGGAGCAAACCCGACAAACTCGAAGCGTCGGAGTAAAGTGCGATAAATGCGGAAAGCTTGGCCATATTGGACAAGAATGACGTACAAGCCGATATGCAAACAGATATTCTCTCCCGAGAGCCGAAAAGCCCAGCGGAATACATACCGTAGAAAAGTATTGTAATTACTGCAAAAAGGTAGGGCATAAACGGGAAGAATGTTGGCTGTTAAATGGCCGACCCGAAAAGGAAAGGGCGCGCCAATCTAAAACTGATGGAAATAAAAAGCCACAGGTAAACGCAGCAGCGAGAGCAAGAAAGCATGCGTCAGACAAGGACGACGAGATATCGTATAGCAGCAGCAGCGGCAGCGGCAGTAGCAGTGAAGAAGAAAAGAGACCGAGAAAGCATAAGGCTGCACGAGCCGCACGAACCGTGAGCGAGTATCAAATTACTCAAGTGAGGAGTAAGACTGATAAAAATTATAATCTCGACCTAGTAACACTCCCGGTTGAGGAAGCCAAAACGGGAAAAATAAATTTTTTACTTGATTCCGGAGCAACCCTAACCTTTATCAAAATAGGTAACCTGAAGGGCGATACACAAATGCGTGAGAAGAAACTCGCGCTGACAGGGATAACAGGACACCAGCTGTATACCCTTGGCAAAATAAAAGCCACGATAAACTTGGGAAAGAAATTCATACGCCACACAATGTACGTGGTAAACGACGACTTTCCGATGGAATATGAGGGAATACTAGGAATCGACTTTATCAAAAAGCACCGAGCTGACTGTCTCCATGGAAAGAGTGTATTGAAAATTGGCGGAGTAAATCTTAAGCTCCGACCATATAAAAAGGTAATATTACCGCCCCGCAGTGAAACAATTGTACAAGCGATTGCAGACCAAAATAGAATAGGCATTGTGAAACGTGAACAACCTATTCCTGGAATTTTCATTGGACATTGCATGGTAAAACCTGTAGATTTTGTTTGCCCGATAAGCATAGTAAACGTCACCGAGAAGCCAGTAGAGATATACACACCGCGTGTAACTCTAGAAGAGGTGAACGACACAGCTGACATGTTCACTTTACACGCGGCTGAAGAGCGCGAATCAATTACAGAGCGACGCGAAAAATTACATAATAAATTAAGAATGAGTCATTTAAATAAAGAAGAAAGAAAAGCGTTAGAGCAAATATGCGATGACTTTAACGATATATTCCATTTAGAGAACGATAAACTAACGTGCACCCCGGCGGTGAAACACGAGATCCCGACGCGAACAGATAGCGCGCCGGTGAGCGTCCGACCTTATCGCCTACCAGAGAAGCATAAGGAGGAAATAAATAGACAAATTAACAAGATGCTAGAGGATGGAATTATCCGCCCTAGTACGAGCCCGTGGAATTCTCCAATATTAGTAGTACCAAAAAAACCTGACGTTTCAGGAAAAATAAAATTACGAATTGTCATCGATTTCAGAAAGCTCAACGACCTGACAATAGGAGACTCGTTCCCATTGCCAAACATTGCAGAAATACACGACAAATTAGGAAGGGCAAAATATTTTTCAACTTTAGATCTCGCATCCGGATACCATCAGATACCGATGCACGAGAAAGATAAAAAGAAGACAGCATTTACCCAATGGACACTACGAATTTAACCGAATGCCTTTTGGTCTAAAAAATGCGCCAAGGACTTTTCAGCGCGCAATAATAGCGGTATTAATGGGTTTAGAAGGTATTAAATGCCTCGTATACCTCGACGATGTTGTAGTTTTCGGAGCAACGTTAGCCGAACACAACAAACGTTTAATAGAAGTTTTAGAGCGATTCAGAAAATATCGTTTAAAACTTCAACCCGATAAATGCGAATTCCTGCGCAAGGAAGTATTATATTTAGGGCACATTATTTCGGAAAACGGAATACTACCAGATCCTGCCAACATACAAGTGGTGATAAAATGTAAAACGCCCACACGACCAAAAGATGTCCAGACTTTTCTCGGATTCGCTGGATATTACCGAAAATTTATTGAAAATTTTTCTAAAATAGCCAAACCCTTAACAAAATTATTGAAAAAGGGAGAAAAATTTATTTGGACAGCCGAGCAACAAATGGCGTTCGAAACACTAAAGGAAAAGCTTACTACTGCGCCTATATTAAATTACCCAGATTTTAACCAAGAGTTCTTGGTAACTACAGAGGCATCCGACTATGCAATCGGAGCCGCATTATCACAAGGGACAGTAGGACAAGATAGGCCGATAGCTTACGCCAGTAGAGTACTAAACAAGGCAGAACAAAATTATAATACAACGGAAAAAGAATTATTAGCCATCGTATGGGCCGTAAAGCATTTCCGCCCATACGTATATGGAACGAAATTTAAAATAATTACAGATCATAGACCATTAATATGGTTATTTAACGTAAAGGATCCCGGCTCGAGATTAATAAGATGGAGACTCAAGCTGGAAGAGTACGACTAGGCGATCATTCATAAGGCAGGAAAAATGAATGCAAATGCTGACGCACTGAGCCGAAACCCGATAGCGGAAGACTCGCAAGTCTACAACGTTCATCAAGAGGAAACACCGAGAGAATACTCGGAAGAAGAAAAGATGCAAATATTACACGAATATCACGACTCACCTATGGGAGGGCACCAGGAAGTCACAAGAACTTTAAATCGAATCCGATTAATTCACAATTGGAATGGAATTACTAAGGATGTCGAAGAGTATATAAATAAATGTGAATACTGCCAGAAGAATAAACTGAGCAGAAAAACGAGAATGCCTTTAATAATAACGGATACTCCACAAAGACCGTTCGAAAAATGCGCCCTCGACATTGTAGGACCATTGACTATTACAAATAACGGAAATAAATACGTCTTGACATTTCAGGATAATTTAACAAAATTCAGTAAGGCAATTCCAATAGAAAATCAAGAAGCAGCCACAGTCGCAAAAGCTTTTATTATTAAAATCGTGTTGGAACACGGAATACCGGAGAAAGTACTCACGGACCAAGGCACCAACTTTACGAGTGAAATGTTTAAAAACGTGTGTAAATTATTAAAAATTGAAAAAATACAAACGACAGCTTATCATCCCGAAAGCAACGGAGCATTGGAGCGATCACATCGCACATTAGCAGAATATCTGAGACACTATATAAATGAAGATCAAACCGATTGGGATGAATGGCTGCCTTACGCGATGTTTACATACAATACAACCCCCCATACCACGACAGGGTTTACACCGTTCGAGTTAGTTTACGGTCACCAAGCTATTTTACCGACAGCTTTAACAAAGCCCACAAAACTAACGTATACATACGATAATTACGCGCAAGAACTTCGAGAAAGGATACGCGCAACTAACGAAATAGCTAGAATACACACGAAACAAAAAAAACTTAAAGCAAAGCATCAATACGACAAAAAAACGAAAATGGAAACATTTAAAGTAGGAGACCAAGTACTATTATTTGATGAAACGGTTCGGCGAGGAAGATCAAAGAAGTTAGAAACGCAGTGGATCGGACCGTACATAATAATGGAAAAAAATAATGAGGTAAATTACGTAATCAAAAAGGGACGTAAAACGTTACGCGTACACGTGAACCGTCTAAAAGCATTCATAGAAGAATAAAAGCAAAGAAAAAACCAACTAAAAATCATCAATGCCACAGTAGGTCATATGAAGAAAATGGAGCAAACGCTTTCATACAATGAAAATTTACTGACTAACGTTACAAGGAAACTGCAATTCATATACCGTGAAGAAATAGACGAACAACTACTAATGATCACTAACATCCTATCTGACCTCACGAAAGACATTGACGATAGGTATTACAGACTACTTGACATAACATGTTACACGCGTACTCTCAATAAAAAATATAATTATATAATATTAAAAGAAAGCAATTTAAATAAATGTACGCAAGAAAATACTAAATTTATATGCGATTAAAATTTTCCTTTGTATTTTATAACAGCGAATGCACCAAGCGAGGTGCAACTTTTTGTAAGAGCGCCTAGATATATAGAAAACCGTAGACAACGTCACATCCTGTCGAATGTTGTAACCGGGCACGTAAGATTACGCGTGATACGACTCATTCGTCAAACTACCGAATTTCATCGAAGTTCGTGTAGCACGGTCGCCACTCGATTTTACCCGTTAAATCGAGAAAGGTAAGTATACTACTAACCGTATCTGTCGACTAATTCCCCTTTTTCTTTGTTTCAGGTGTTCCGGACTGCTGCTGCTGCTGCTGCTGCTGCTGGCCGCTCTGCGTCTCGTCTCAACGGATGGACCTCCTTCGTAGAAGCCGCTTACTACCAACGATGCTCAGGACCACTGGATCGTCACGGATTTACCATCATCGGGATCGTCGCAGAATCGCAGGTAAGTATCGTATATCGTATGCTTATATCGCAAGCAATGTGCATTTACTCGCGCTTAATTCTGTTGTAGGAACGGGGATCTCGCATGTATCCACCGCTTAGAAAGTGACTCAGGACAGGTCACGGGATATCGTCGAATGAATTCAGACACTCAGGATATCACTTTTGTATAACAATGTATTTATTCGTTATTTTAGAATAAATAGTCATTACAGTTCGATCGACGATGATTTACAGTCACTCGTGGTGTATCACCGTTATCGCATATCACAGTTCGCGTGTCGCGTGTAAAATTGACAATTTTCGAATAAATACGAATTTCCGTCCGCAACATGGGTATCACCGGTCGTTGTGAGAATATAGCGTATTCTCCCGTATGACTGTCCGTTGTTTTGTACACGGATGTGAAATCTCGTTTAATTCACATAAGTCGCACGCACTATCGACGCTTCGTGATATATCCGGATATCGCTCCGTACGCGTGCCTCGCCGGTTGTATCTCGTCGCTCGCTCGCGGGTAACGGAGTCGATGTCGTCGGAATCGGTGCTGGATCCTTCCGCGTCTCGGGCAGCTCGCATCGCGGCGTACGTGGAGTGCCATCTTGTCGTACCGTTATTTGCGAGGACACCGAACATCGATCGTCCTCGTTGATGACAATTCTGTCCGGATTAACGACGATTCCGCCCGGATCGTTTGCCGTCGCCACGACAGTTACGCCGCCCCGCGCCAGATCCGCAACGAAGCGTATCGGCTCTAGATCCTGCAACTCGACATCCGGATTCAGGCGTATCGAGATCATTAGATCCGCCGTTCCCCTGTGTTCACCTGTGCGAGCATCGATGATCGGCTGCTCGATCATCCGGGTTGTCGCGCCTCCATCTGTCGCGTCGGAATTGGCGATCGCCTGGATCATCGCCAAATTCTCTCTTCGCAAGCGTTGTATCGCCCGCGGGCCCATCTCCTCGTCGCTCGGCAGACTGCTCGCACGCTTCTCGAGCAATCGGGCGAGATCGCGGTTTCGCGCTTTCACGCGCTTATATTCGCGATATTGCTCCAAACGACGCATAATCATCGCCTTATCAACTTCGCTACACTCCTCCGCACGGCGCATATTATCCGCCACATCGGTCTCGATGTTCTCGCTATCTCGTCTCTCCATATTGACCACGATCGGACGATGTTGTCTGACCGATGTCCGGGAACCGACTGACGCTCTCGCTCGTGCTCCCCTCTCTAGGTAACCCCAGGGCCAGGAACGTATCACTTGACTCGGGGCCCTTCGTCCTTCAAAAAATTTCACTCTCTTTACGTTGTGCTTCGGTGACTTGTCGTTGTCAACGACAATTGTGGGCGGTGAAGTTGAAATTTCAACTTCAGTGCCGTATAAGGGGTATCTAGTGCCCCTTGGCGTGAAAATTTTTTCAACATTGCGATAATCGTGGCGAGTTATCTGGACGGTTTCTTCGCGATGACTCTCAACCACTCTCGCTTTTTCTGGTAAATTTTCTCGCGGATTACGCAAGATTTCACCGGTTTGGTGAATTTTCGTTTCGTGTACCGGGTAATTGCTCGTGCCATCTTCCGATTCTCCCCGGTCGTTCGCGTCCGCTGATCGGTTGGTTTGCCTGCGTAGTGAGTCCTCGGCATTTTTCCCTGCCTCGCAAGCTCCTCCGTCATTTTTATCGCATCTGCTCACGTCTTCTGGATTTTTCTCGGAATCTCGTTCGGCTGAATCAATCCCCTTGGTAATCACGTTGATGATTATCTCGTTGTCCTCGTCTTCGTCGCTCGAAATCTCGATCGGTAGACTGGCCTCTCCCTCTTCGTCGTCGGTGATCACCATCGGCTGGTCGACTACGTCGTCATCGTCGCTGTCGGAGAGTGTTATCGGCCTTCCCGCATCGGATTGCTCCCCGTCGTTGTCGACTGGTGCATCTTCTTCTTCTTCGCCGGATGGCTCCCCGTCATTCCCGATTGACTGGTCGTCTTCCTCATCCTCGAATGGCTCCCCGTCATTCCGGTCCTCCTGGTCCGCGTCCTGATATCGCGGCTCTCGGTATGGCCGTAGCTGTCGCGCGTTGAACACACCCATGGTTTGTCCATCTAGGTCCTCGATGAGATACGCATTTGCTCGTATCACCCTCTGAACGCGATACGGCCCCTCGTAGACGAGATGAATTTTTCGCGTGAGCCTTCTGCTCGCGTCGGACCTTCGATGTAGCTTCACCCAAACGAGCTGTCCCGCACGATATTCGGCCGTACCACGTTTGTCGGCCTGCCTCTTTCGTTTCCGGGCAGCCTCTTCGAGTCGCTGTCTTGCCTCTAGGATCTTCTGCCTCCAGGGGATCTCCTCGATGTCGAGGGGAATCAGCCTCGGATCAACGGTTAAACGGCCTATCTCGCCGCTATTCAATTCTCGCGGTGTGAAACCGGTTGACGAATGAGTCGTGTCGTTTAGTACTTGTTCGGCGCGATTGACGATTCGGTGCCACGCGTATTGTCGGTCGCTCGCGTATGTACGCATGATACGGCCTAACTCGCGCATGACCCTTTCGACCGGATTGGACTGTGGGTTGTACGGTGACGTTTTGCGGGGATCGAAACCCTTTTCTCGCGCAAAGTTCCGCCATCGATTCGTTATAAACTGTCCTCCGTTGTCGGTTAGAATCGCTCTCGGTATGCCTATCTCTACGAAGAACTCATTCGTTAGGATCTCGATGATTGAATCTAGCTTTTGATCCTTCATCGGATACAGTTTGACAAATTTTGAAAATTGGTCCATAATGACCAACACGTATTTGTACCCTTGCCCGGTTCTCGGCAATGGTCCAAATATGTCGAGTGACAGTGTGTCACCTGGTGCGTCCGGTAACTCATAGTACTCGGTACCCACCGTAGGTCTGGTATAATATTTGGTCGCTTGACAAATTTCGCAAGATGCTACGACATCGCGAGCGATCCTGTCGAAATTCGCGCCTATAAAATAGCTCTTTAAGAAATCTAACACTTTGTCGGTGCCAAAGTGTATAACCAACCTATGAATTTCTTTCGTTATTCTCCACGCTACTTTGCGCGGTAACGCTATTCTATCGCTATCGTGATATTTCACGCGGATTATTCCGTCTCTCTCGTAGACATTGTTGGGATCGTCGCGCGCTCGCTGTTGCAGATCTACGTCATTTTGCTGCGCGTTCGCGATAATCTCAATCCACGAAGACGTATCGACACCCTCTCGGGGATTATGGATGATCGCTATTCGTTTGACCTCGCTCGTCGGATCTCCATTTACATTTTTCCTCGAGAGCGCGTCCGCAATGGTATTTTCCCTACCGGGTAAATGTACGATTTCCAGATGGAATTCCTGCATAAAACGAAACCATCTTGCTATTCGAGTATTATTATTTACGCAAGTGCTAAGAAACTTGAGCGCCTGATGGTCGGTGTGCACTCTTACGTGACGTCCCATCAGTAAAGTATACCACTTACGCAACGCGAACACCAATGCTAAGCATTCTAACTCGGTCGTGGTATAATTGAGTTCCGCGCCTTTCAAGCTACGACTCGCGTATGCCACGGTTTGCTTACACTCCTCGGAATCTCGACTGTATTGGTATAATCTCGCGCCTAAGCCTGATCTTGCCGCGTCTACGTATACACCAAACGAGTATTTCGGTTGAATCATGTACAATTCGGGTGCTTCCTGGAACGCTTGCTTAATCTGACTAAACGCGGTCTGATGGTCACGCGTCCAGATAAATTTCTGGCCCTTCTTGAGCAAACCTTCCAACGGTTTTGTCAATCTGGCGAGGTTTTTAATGAACCGTCTATCCCAGTTCACCAGGCCCAAAAATGATTGAACGTCTTTTTTGTTGGTCGGCCTCTCGAAAGATACTATAGCTATCCGCGTCTCATCGTTAATTTCCGCCTTAATCTCGCTAAACGTATGACCCAAAAACTTTACTTCTCTACGCAGGAACTCGCATTTTTCGCGATTTAATTTAAATCCTGCTCTTTCGAGTTTCGCTAAGACGAAATCTATATGATAGAGGTGCTCCTCTAGAGTTTCCGATGCAATTAGAACATCGTCCAAGTATATCGTCGTAAACTCGTTTACGCCTAATACGTCATCCATCGCACGCGTAAACGATGCTCCGGCTGTCTTAAGTCCGAACGGCATACGTAGGAAGACGTATGTCTGTCCGTCGAACAAAAAGCCTGTATATTGTCTCGATTCTTTCTCCAACGGAATCTGCCAGAATGCGTTTGATATGTCGAGAGTAGAGAAGTATCGCTTTCGGCCGACGCGTCTAAACACGTCCTCAATGGTAGGTGGTTGCGCATGGTCATTACGCATGTGTTTGTTAATCTCGCGCGCGTCGAGACACAAGCGTATATCGCCATTTTTCTTGACAACGACCACCAATGGATTCACGTATTGCGTCGCCTGTTTTCTAACGATTCCCTGCTGTTCTATCTCTCTGATATAACGCCTTACTCTATCCAAATGTTTTTCGGGTATAGGATAAGTCTTACGTTTATACGGCTTCGTAGACGACATCTCGATCTTATGCTCGTAATTCACCGCTCTACCCAATTTACCGTCAAACATTTCGCTATGACTATCGAGTATCTCCTCGAGTTTCGGGTTCGCGTCTTCACTCCTAATGAGATTTACGCTCGCGTGTGACTGTATGGACTTTCGAAATTTTACGTCGATGCTTTCGTCGCACGACAATAACATGCTGTAACGCATTTGAAAATCGATACCTAACACTATCTCGAACGCTAGTCTTTCGACCACGTAGAATTCGTGTATAAATTTTTTCTCGCGATAATCGAACATTATTCGCGCCTTTGACGCTACGGTCGTTCCTCGCTCTGAGAACGCTCCTTTTAACGCAAATTTCTTAATCGGCTGAACATCTATAAATACGCCCGTTTCCCGTAAGTTATCGAAACACGTTTTCGTTATCGCCGTTATTTGAGAACTCGTATCTATCAGAGCTTTGACTTTTATCTGATTGAATTTCATCTCAATCATAGGTAACTCGTCCAACACGGCTTTCTGACTTTGTTCCGCGATCATGTCCTCGTCTAACTCGGCAATTATTTCTCGGGTACGTATAATGTTCAGCGGATTACGCGACATTTCCGCGTTTTCTTCGCGATAGCGCGTTATCGCGTTACATTCTCTGTCGCTTCCGCACGACTGTACGCTTTCGCGATCGCTCTCTTTTCTATCGGCATCGCCTGCCGTTATCGCCGCGACTTTACGTCCGCGGTCTTTATCCGCATATTTTTTGCGATTCGACAAGAAATTTTTTCCGCCGGATTTTCACTTTTGGTTATCCGTTCGTTCTCGCGAATATCGCGTTTCCTTAGGCTTGGCGTCCTCGTCGCTAAAATTCGGCAATTCGACTATTCCTACGCCACCTTTGTCCTTACGCGCCGCGTCTGGTGAGTCCGATCTTTTCCAACTGTACGATTTTTTGAACGGCAAATTTCTCGTCGCATCGCGTTTTGGAAATTTGTCTTCACGGACATCGTTTCGCGCGCTCGCGCTCGAACGGTTCTGCGTTCCGTCTCTACCGCTAACTTGGCGATTCTCGCGCCTGTCGCTAGATTTACGCGCGTCCGCGCGAAATCTACGCGTTTCTCTCTCGTTTTCGAGAGTATCTAGCATCTGAATGAACTCGCTAACATTTCTCACCACGGACGGTCGAAGTTCCCGCGTTATATCGGCATCGAAATGCTCTCGCACGGTTTGTATAACTTCCTCGTCTGACATGGGTGGAACTAATGTTTTCGCTTGACGAGCTAAATTCAGCGCGTATTCAGTCATGGACATGCTTCCTGACTTGAATTTTCCGAAATAGATCATCTGTCTAAATCGCATCTGGGCTTGAGAGCCCCAAAAGTGCTGTTTGAAAAGACACTTTATTTGCTCAATATCTTCCGCGTACTGTAGTTCGAACCACTGAGCCGCTGCGCCTTTCATACATCTGCCGAAATAGCACAGTTGTTTGTCCTCGGGGACCGACTTGTATCTGGCAAGTTTCTCGAACTTTTCCAAAAATCTTATCGGATTCTGACTATCAGTTTTTCCGCAAAAATTGAGCTCGTCAAAGGGATTCTTTAACCACCCCCCTCTGAGTAGTCTAACGCGCATAGGGACTAGATCTAATATCGCTTCTTCCGGCGCTCTTTCTACCTGGCACGCGTTCGGATCGATTTTTTTCCTATCGTGATTCGACGGTCGATCGAATTCTGTGTTTTGGGTATCGATAGATTCGCGCCTATGCTGTCGCATCTGTGCCCTAAGTATCTCCAATTGTTGCGTCAACTCTTGGATTTGATGATACAATTGCGCTTCATTATCCGTCGCATGTATATCGACATTTTCGCGCTCGCGACTTAAATTAACCGGTGCGGTTGTATCGTCCGTTACTAGCAATAAATTTTCATTTCTATCGCTATCGGCTTGCCGCGTCGCGTTTTCGCGCTCCGTCTCCGCGCCTCCAGAAGCATGTCGCGATCTGGTTCTATTGGCGATATGAAGAACGGGAGTATGCTGCACGTTGGCCATTCTATCGGCTCTCGGCGTGCAGTGTTTTCTAACACGCGTACCTCGTTTCGGCCCTATCTTGCCTAATCACCTTCACGACTCGACAAACAACGCAACACACGTCCGTGCGTTTCTCAATTGACGCGATTGTAACGATCCTTCTTACCTGGATCTCGCGGCACTGTTCGCACGTTCTCGCGACGTTTGTGCGACTGTTGTCTTATATGGTCACGCAAATTTTTCGCAATTTCGACACTCGAATTCACACGCGTATACACGGTCGCAAGAATTCGCTCACTCTAATCGCAAGATCCTTCGAGCGGACAGGATCAAACAATCCCGTCACCGTTTCCGATATATCGCTCAACGGACTTGTACGACAGCGAATTTCATATATCTACATTCGACACGTAGACAGGTTTCTCGCCCTGCCTCGTACCTCAGTATCGTACTACGCACGGATAGGATTAACGCTATAATCCTTACGCGTGAACAGGTCTTTGTATAATCCTGTCACGGTCGCCATTCATTACCTATTTCTATTTTTTCGAATTACTTCGCTTGACGGGTAACTGGCTAATAATCCGGGTAATCTACCGTCTCGCTGGCCGAGAAGCGTTGTTTAGACGGGTTGCAGGTTCTTGACTCTGCGTTGTGGCACTCGAGCGTGAACGCGCAATTAGGCTTTATTCACTGTAACCGGGCACGTAAGATTACGCGTGATACGACTCATTCGTCAAACTACCGAATTTCATCGAAGTTCGTGTAGCACGGTCGCCACTCGATTTTACCCGTTAAATCGAAAAAGGTAAGTATACTACTAACCGTATCTGTCGACTAATTCCCCTTTTTCTTTGTTTCAGGTGTTCCGGACTGCTGCTGCTGCTGCTGCTGGCCGCTCTGCGTTTCGTCTCAACGGATGGACCTCCTTCGTAGAAGCCGCTTACTACCAACGATGCTCAGGACCACTGGATCGTCACGGATTTACCATCATCGGGATCGTCGCAGAATCGCAGGTAAGTATCGTATATCGTATGCTTATATCGCAAGCAATGTGCATTTACTCGCACTTAATTCTGTTGTAGGAACGGGGATCTCGCATGTATCCACCGCTTAGAAAGTGACTCAGGACAGGTCACGGGATATCGTCGAATGAATTCAGACACTCAGGATATCACTTTTGTGTAACAATGTATTTATTCGTTATTTTAGAATAAATAGTCATTACAGTTCGATCGACGATGATTTACAGTCACTCGTGGTGTATCACCGTTATCGCATATTACAGTTCGCGTGTCGCGTGTAAAATTGACAATTTTCGAATAAATACGAATTTCCGTCCGCAACATGGGTATCACCGGTCGTTGTGAGAATATAGCGTATTCTCCCGTATGACTGTCCGTTGTTTCGTACACGGATGTGAAATCTCGTTTAATTCACATAAGTCGCACGCACTATCGACGCTTCGTGATATATCCGGATATCGCTCCGTACGCGGGCCTCGCCGGTTGTATCGAGAATCTATGTTCGAGAACGTTCGCGAATACTAGACAGTTTCGTTTCGTGTTGTCTCTCTGAGATCTCCCGGGCGACTGCTCTCGGACCGTCGCTCGCTACGGCGCACGTACCGCCGCAGAGGGTTACCCCCACTCTTGTTTGTCTCGAGTGATGACGTCATATCGCCTGATCGCTACTACGCAGTAGACAAATACGTCTGACAAACACGCAGGAATGTGTTGGGACTTTCCAATGTGTTTATCGCTTACCAGAACTTTCTCACAGCAACGCTACGAATATTCCTTACACGAAATATTCACATGATATGTATGAATTTCAGAATTTCGTGATTCTACGACGCAAAACACTTTCTCGAACACGTACGGCGATCGCGTTTCGCATGCGCGATCATTATAATCTGATATTGACGGATATTACGCGTTTTCGCGTGAGAGACGCTCATGCGACTATCTCGCTGCACAACGATGATAGAGAGATAGGATCTTGACATTCGCGTTATCTATCGCTCCGCGAACACTCCTATATAACCTTTTTCGTTGCGCGGTGCGCGTGCAGCTACTTTCTTGTACGCCGGTCGGATCGCTACGGGACCCCTATATACGTGTTAGTGGGCGTCTTACAGACCCGCCTATATCGTCCAATTTGCGGTAGCATGCCCGTGCAACTACTTTCTTGCACGCGAGTCGGATTCGATCGTGTTCTTGATATTAGTGGTCCCTGGCAGCTCCTAAACCCATCCGTGTCGGCCATTTTGTGACAATGTGCCCGTGCAGCTAACTAATTGCACGCACGGTGGATCGGAATGAAACTATGTTTTTCGGGTTCCCCGTTGTCCAACGAACACGAATCTATCGCCCGTTTGCGCGACAGTTGTCCGTACAGCTAACCGATTGCACGGGTGTCGGATCGAATTCGCGACTTGGCTATTACGTTTCCGGTCCCTTCGCCGTCACGACCATTTCATCTGTTTACGCGCAAGAGGCTCGTACGGCCAGTTGGCTGCACGGCCGTTGGAATTACGCGGGAACACGTGAGGCGTGTCTCCCCTGGTATAGGATGACCCTCGCTATGGCCTTCTCTCACCGCAGATGCTCGTACAGGCAACTGGGTGCACGGTGGCGCCCTGGTGTCGGAAATAACACTTCCGCGGTCAATCGGCCTCGATTGGTAACGTCCCGTCGCCATTCTCCGCGAAAATGTCTTACGGCGCGACTTACTTGCACGCGGTGCCGCTCTCATGGTACCGCGCCATCGACTCGCGAATCTGTAAACGCTTTTCGCGCGGTAACGCTGAATCACGGGGTTTCCCCGTTCTGATACGTATTTTTTACGACCTGTCAAAAAATAAATAAATAAATGTGGGGAAACAACCGAAAGTAACCTTATCCGTATCATCGCAGGTCGGAACTAAATTATAGCTTTACTAGCTGGTTACCCGGGCTTCGCCCCGGAAGGACTTCTCGCCCCATTGTAGACATGAGTTAGTACATAGGCAACAGAGGAAATGAACAAAACGATGAAGAAATTTAAATCTGAAGCGATAAAATTCGAGCAAAAGTACGAACAAACACTAACATAATTTTAATTCATCTTTATCATGTCATGAGATAATATTGTTCATTACAATCAAACGAAAGTTTATTGGAGTCAAAATCGATTTAAGCCGTTGCGTCAAAGAATCCGAGTGTTAAAGTTATATTTGACGATGTATGAACGAAGGAAAGTTATTTAAAGCAGCGAATCGTTTGTATATTGAACAGTCTTTTTATTATAGCAGAGAATGTGCTGTACAGATATTAAGCGTCGAAGTTAACGAAACAGAAATAATTTGTTAAAGCAGAGAATAGTTGATATATGAAAAGTACATATTTATATGTACGATGAATAGTTGTTATATAAATATGTACTTTTTATATACCAACTATTCTTTGCTTTAACAAATTATTTCTGCTTTGTTAACTTCGACGCTTAATATCTGTAGCAGAAATAATTTGTTAAAGCAGAGAATAATTGGTATATAAAAAGTATGCTTTGTAAGTTAAAGCGAGGTCCACTCTGTACAGGGTTGGGTGGGGGGATGCGAAGGGGGCCGCAGTGGCGAACACAGCAAACGGAGAACGACGTTTCTTAATTGTAAATTTTCAGCTTCGAGTTTTGCATCGCAATATCTCCGCTTGTAGGGCACGTAGCAGAAAAATAAAAACACTTTTATTATACGAATTTGGTCCAAGCTATCCATTAAACCTAGTCGAAACTTAATCCGTTCGCTAGTTATCGAGATCTCAAAATCTCGGGTACTTGCAACTCGTTGCGTCGCGTTAATAGAGCCACGGCGGTCTCGCTACGCGCGTACTTGGCGCGAGACACTACCGGGTCTCATGATTACTTTGATTTTTCCAAGGTAAAGATATTACTTGGATTTTTTCAAGGCAGATTATCAACATAAATTATAATTTTAAACAATAAGCAAAACCCGTTTATAATTACCCTAGCTACGATTCGGCATTGCCCGGCGTGCGGCGGGTAACTCCGAATGGCAAAGTTTTGCTTTTTGTTTAAAATTGTTTATGTTGAAAATTTATAAATATTATTGTAATTTAAACACAAATAACTGGAATATTACTTGAAATAGACTTCTATAATTGATAAATAATTGTCAGCTTTGTTTAACTTTTCCCTTAGATGTTCGCAATTCTTCCATTCTCCCATACCCTTAAAACTATTTTCGTTAATAAATTTATTGTGGAATAAGTGGGTATTTGTAAGCAATAACCAAGTCAATATCTCATCGGGTCTAAGAGATATTGAAAAATCCGTAAAAATATATTTTACCCATTTTTACCCCTTTAAGGGTCGAATTTTTAAAAATCCCTTCTTAGTGGGAGCTTACGTCATAAAAGAAATGTACCTACTCCCCAAATTTCATGTTTCTAGGTTCAGGGGTTGGGCTGGGCGTTGATGAGTCAGTTTACGGTAATTAAATACCGTAGCAAAGTACATAATTTAGCAAAATTTGTGTTTCTTACGTTTGCTAAAGACATTACGTTTGTCTTAGACGGTAAAAGGTATAATGTTTATAAGAGAGACAACAACATATGGCTGTAAAAGACACCATGTCTGTAAGAGACACTATGGCCGGTATTCATAGTCGGATCTTATATTTAAGATCGTCTTAAGTACAATCTGAAGATGTCATGAACCAATCACACATCCGTATTAGCGTCTTAAGACATTACTTAAGACGGTCTTAAAATAAGATCTGACTGTGAATACCGGCCTATGTCTGTAAGAGATTCTGTGTCTGTAAAAGACACCATGTCTGTAAAAGTTCTGTGTCTGTAAGAGACACCATGTCTGTAAAAAATTCAGTGTCTGTAAGAGACACCATGTCTGTAAAAAATTCAGTGCCTAAAAAACTATCCGCCACACGCGGGGCAATGCCATAGCTGGGGTAATTACAAACGGGTTTTGCTTATTGTTTAAAATTATAATTCATGTTGAAAATCTATAAATATTAATTACTGTAGTTTAAAGTAACTTTTGGATTTAAAGTAATCAAATAACTGGAGTATCATTTAAAATGAATAATCGTCGGCTTTATTTAACTATTCTTTTAGATGTTTGCAATTCTTCCACTCTCCCCTACGGCCCTTAAAATTATTTTTGTTAATAAATTTGTTGTGGAATACGGAAACAAATGTTTTTTTTTTTTAAATAATTGTTGGGCTGAGTATAACAACCGAAAAAATACTATTAATTAATTAATTTACAGGAGATACAAAGGATTCTATAATTCACCCCTAAATCCAGATTTATTCCTTTAGAGGTTGATTAGGGCAAAATCCTGAAATATGTTTTTGAGCATTTGTATGGGTGACCTTCGTAAGCAAGAACCAAGTCGATATCTCATCGGGCCTAAGAGATATTGACAAATCCGTGAAAATACGTTTTAACCCTTTTCACACCCTTAAGGGCCGAATTTCTAAAAATCCCTTTTTAGTGGGTGCTTACGTCATGAGAGGAATACACCCCTCGAATTTCATGTTTCTAGGTTCAGGGGTTTGGGCTGGGCGTTGGTGAGTCAGTCAGTTAGTCAGTCAGTCAGTCAGTCAGTCGGGACATTTGTCTTTATATATATAGATTAGATAAACTGGTGGTCATTGTGACCTATAACGAAAATAAACATAGATATAACTATACACGCCTCGCATGGCGTGTCCATTCCCGCTGGAATGTGTCGCTTACACTATATAACGCATATCGGGAGTAATTTAATGTTACTCGCTCATCTCGCTTCGAGCGTGTAAGAGAGAGAACGAAAAGAATGCCAGTACTAAAGAAAGAAAAAGGAAACGAAAACTGAACACGAAAATTATTAAATGAACTCGGATGCGATCGAAAGAATATTAATATAGACTGGAATAGGCATGAGATCGGGTACTCATCGCATCCGCGCGAGATGTAATCTAGTATGCCAGGTGGGCTCACTCGTGATCCCGGATCACGTATCTCGGGACGGTGAGGTGCTCGTCCGCCAGGATCCGTGGACCTACCGTCAGCGGTGCAACGCTGGTGGACGGTGTCTGCGGCTCCTCCGTCGCCGCCTCTCGCTCGGACGTCCCCGTTGCAGCCTCCGGCTGCAATGTAACATTTTGAATAACATTAACCGAAACTCAACCAAGCATTGTTGCAAACAAGAATATTGTATATCCCGTAGGTTCTGCGACCATAACTGTAATCGTAGTAGGCACTATATTTGTAATCATTTACATAATAAAGAAAAGAAAAAACCATTAAGGATTTAAAGAATGAGACCATAGCGTACAAATTAGAAACAAGAAAATTTAAATTGTAACCTCTCAGGAAAGAGAAATACACAAGAGATAATAACGAAAAACTTCGTGTTTCTCAGTTTTTCTTTTTCCGCGGGGGAAGGGATGTTGTGAGCGCACAACGCAATAAGTATTAATTATGTAACCTATAAGTAATCCGAACCTAGCAACGGAAGTCGAATATGAAATCCGCCAAAAAACCTGACGATTGCATCGGACGACGATCATCCGATGCAAACCGACACCGGAACCCGGAGCGGCCGACTCCAGGTCTACCGAAAACGCTGATGCGAAGGTCAGCACAGAGCGCTGACAACGAGAAGTCAACGCTAACTCGGGAGCCCCCGAGTTAGCAACAGAACGTCGTTCCGAGAATATAAATACCGCCGATTCGGAAGATCGGGCGGGCAGTCGGTCGTCAAGAATTGTAACAAACGTGCGGACACAGTTTATAATAATCGACCTCAGAATAAACTCGGGAGTTAGATAAAGAAATCAAGACCGATATAAGTTGTCAAATCGAGCTTTTAATTAAAGTTATTTGTAAAAAATTAACAAAGTGTCGTTTTGTGAACACCCCGCCGTGCTCATCTCCCTCCAAACCGGAATCTTCGAATCCTGTGCCGACCCCGAGCACCAACTCCCGGTTACGGCACAACATACGTTATATATTATCACCGAGAAATGTTATAAATCAATAGGATTACCTTTGATGAATAAAACGGCTCGAACACGCTACACAATGCGGAATCCGACGAGCACCGACGAGTTTTTCACGAACAGAGAGCACTACTACTGGTACTTATAATAAATTTAATTAATATTATTATATTATATAATATTAAAGTAACGTTTCATAACATTGCAATAAAACATATTATTCATCACGGTTATATTTCTGTTATTATGTTGTCACCAGATAATAACGCAGAAATATAATACATATATAATTTGTTATATTGTAAAAATGTAAAACAGTATTATATAATCTATACATTACTCAGGCATAACCTTTGTTGTTACTTCTACGTTATATTATAGGAACCGTCTGTGTTTGCTGGGATACTATATGTTTAAAAATATGTCAGAATACATCATACATATAGAAGCAAGAAATTAATTCGGAAATTTTCATCAACGACGTAACGTCACATATAGGATCCAATTTCTTCGATGTAATGACAAAAATCAGGACCGGCCAATTAAACTATTATTATTATTAAATCTTACCAAGATTTATGAGTTTTGTGAGCATATCATTCTCATTATATAAATTAAAGAGTTCATTATCTGTTCGTAGGCTTGTTAAAAATATAGAGAAGATTTTAAAAATTTGCACGAAAAATGTTGACCCTGCAAAATTTTTAACTAGCCTACGAACAGATGATAAACGCTCCAATTTTGACAATGATAGCGACATGTTCATGAGACGTACCTATAAAACCCCTTGCACAATGTTAGGCAACAGGCAATAGGAACAGGAAATAGAAATCAGAAATCATGTATAAATACAGAATAAGCAGTGACACAGACAATAGACACAGTGTTTCTGTCACGTTGAAAATTCTGTGCCTATTGCCGGTTGCCAACCAATCATAGCATTCAAATTTTTTGTAATTAACGATTTTTTGGTTATTTCCTGTTCCTATCGCCTGTTTCCTGGCATTGTGCAAGGGGCTTAAATCTCGGTCAAATTTAGTAAAGCAATAATTCAATTGCCTGGTCCTGATTTTTGTCATTACATTGAAGAGATTGGACCCCGTATGTAACGTTACGTTATTAATGGAAATTTCTGAATTAATTTCTTGTTTCGTATTTATGATGTATTTCTGACATATTATTTTAGAAATAATATTCGTATTACACAAATATTGAGATTAAAATAGTACAATTTTATATGTTCACTATTTCATTATATATGTGAATCCTAGCTCCTAAGCATAGATGATTGTATATAACGTTATGTTTTCAGTAATATTTTATTAGTCTATGAGAAACTGTTAAATGCATTAATTTATATAATAAAAATGGTATGCCCAGAAAAAGCAATGAAAACTTTTTTCTTCTTTATATGCTCTACGTTTGCATATACTTTTGGGTATTAAATATTTGTATTATTTACAGATTGAAGTTAAAGTAACACATTGTTTGTGTACACAATTTATATTATTAATAGTCTTAGCTTCCAATTTACGATTATCATCATCAATCGTAGACAATATTTTAAAACGTTTCCTTTGCTAATATTTATAAATATTTATAACATTTATTTATAAATATTAACAAAGAAAGCGTTTTAAAAAACTGTCTACGCTTGGAAGCTAGAATTTATAAATATAATAAAGTAAGTACATTGTGTTACTTTAAATTCAATCTGTGTATAATACAAATACAATATCTGAAAGTATATGCAAATGTACAGCACAAATAAAAAAGCAAAAAATTTTCATGACGTAACGTTACATACAGAGTCCGACTCCTTCGACGTAATGACAAAAAGCAGGACCGGCCAGTTTAACTATTACTTTTAAATAATTTTCAACAAAATTCATGCTTTTTCTGGATATACCATTTTTATTATATAAATTAAAGCGTTCATTAGCTTCTCCTAGGCTAATTAAATATTATCGAAAACAACATTTTAAAAGACGATTAATCTATGCTTGAAAGCTAAGATTCACAAATAATAACGAAATAATAAACATATAAAACTGTGTGTTATTTTAATCTCGATATTTGTGTAATACGAACACTATTTCGTAATATATCAGAATTACGTCATAAATACGAAGCAAGAAATTAATTCAGAAATTTCCATCAACGACGTAACGTCACATATGGGGTCGAATTTCTTTGATATAATGACAAAAATCAGGACCGGCCAATTAAATTATTACTATTATTAAATGTTGCCATGATTTATGCGTTTCATGAGCATATCGTTGTCATTACATAAATTAAACTATTTATTATCTGTTTATAGGTTAGATAAAAATTTGTGAAGACAAAATTTTTCGTACAAACTTTTAAAATGTTATCTTCAAATTTTTAAGTAGTCTACGAATAGGTAATAAACTCTTCAATTTATATAATGAGAAAGATATGCTCATGAGACGCATAAATCTTGGTAATATTTAATAATAGTAATAGTTCAATTGGCTGATCTCGATTTTTGTCATTACATCAGCAAAGAAATTGGACCCCATATGTGTCGTTACGTTGTTGATATTTCTAAATTAAGTTCATGTTTCCATATTTATGCTATATTTTTACTTTTTCTTTAAAAATAATGTTTGTATTATGTATAAATTGCGATTAAAGAAGTAACAATATATTTATTAATAATATAGCAACATTTTTTATTTATATAGTATCTAATTATAAATATAATCCAATATTAACTGTCCTCATGTTAATTGTATGAAAACAAGAATAGATTATTATTAATCTGAGATAGGGATTAAGCTATTGAGAAATGTACAAATTAACAGAAATTGTATGAATTAATGCAATGAAGCAAATCATATAGAGAGGACCCTTTTTCTTACAAAGCGTATATTTAAAATACTGGTACCGGTCCTCCTAATGTGTAAAATATAAAAAAAAAGAAATTTGGTTCCGGTTTTATACATTACATATCTTTAAACAAATTGGTACCGGTCTCGGCAAATTACTTTTTATATAAAAAAATACCGGGTCGGACCCAATATATGACAAATGTCCCGATATGTATCACTACGTCTCCAAAATGGTACTGACATCTACCGAACCATGAAGATATGTACATATATATATTGTATATATACATATATACATGTATATATACAATACATACAGGGTTCACCAAAAGTATGGAAAACCCTAAATATTTCGAAAACTACGCATTTTAGAAAAAAAATTTTCAGACAAAAGTTGTAGGGTTTCAAGTAACACATTAAATAGTAATATTAGTGTGACTGCAAATAACTTTGTTAATGCCAGGTAAAAATAACTTTAAAATTTTTAAATGGAAACCACTATTTTTAATTGCATATTCTTATAGCTTACCTCGAGAGCTTTTCAAAACACTATAATAAAGTATTTTTTTATTAACTATTTTTCAAGTTATGGAGCTTGAAAGCTACGATACTGCCGGCATCAGCATTACCCAAGATGTACCGCGTGGAGGTTGCACGGTCGGATTTACACTAACAGGGTTGTAAATAACAATACTTTTGTGATTGAAGTTCTTAATTACTAATTATTCTACATAATTTTAATTTAAATTGAGTTTAAGTACAAATGTTTTTTGGAATTGTAATTAAAGTCGTTTAATTACAAATAGGTACATTTTAAAATTGTAATTAAACTCGAATTTTATTACAATTAAAAAATTAAAAAAAATAATTATTATTTACATTTTCCTAAATTACAAATTTTACAATCTTAATTTACATTTTTTTTGTGTGTTTGAGTGTTTTAGAGTAAATTCTGAAAGTGGTTTCCATTGACTTGTTGACAGTATGCCAATCTTTGATAGAACGCAGAAATAGCTCTACGATTTGATTCAGCAGGTATCAAGGCTGCTTCATCCCTTATTCGCTGCCTTAATTCTTGGATATTTTGAGGTTTTGTTTCGTAAACCTTACTCTTCAGATAGCCCCAAAAGTAATAATCAAGAGGAGTTAGATCTGGTGACCTAGGTGGCCAACTTTCCCCACCCTTATTTTGGTTCCTGCTTTCTATCCACCTTTGCGGGAAAACTTCATTTAAAATTCGACGTGGCCCTGCACCAAAATGAGGCGGAGCTCCATCATGCTGAAACCATATTTGCTCAAAGTTATTTGGAAAAATATTTCGTATGGCTGAAATTATTTCATTTACAAGTAATCTCTCGTACCTATGCACCCTCAGAAAAGATTTCTGATTACTAGACAAAAAGTATTCTTGACACATTTAATCTCATTACAACCTGAAGTAGCATAAAAATAAAACAATATTTAGATTAAATCTATAATTCCTATTCTCCTCTCGCGAATAAAATAAGATTGACTTATTATCTTGAGACTAGAGCAACGTATATAAATTTAAGCTTATATATTCTTGCATGTAGAATAAATCTTTACTCGATGTTATAGCTCGCGATGTTTAAAATAAGATTGATTTACTATCTTGGGACAAGAGTAACATATATAAATTTAGGCTTATATATTCTTGCGTTTAGAACAATTCTTTACTCGATGTTATAGCTCGCAATGTTCAAAATAAGATTGATTTACTATCTTGAGACAAGAGTAACATATATGTATAAATTTAAGTTTATATATTCTTGCATTTAGAATAAATCTTTACTCGATATTAGAGCGCGCGATGTTAGCGCCATAATATTTGGCGCGATGTGTGCTACTGTCTTTTGTCGATGCCAAACCTCACCCAACGTCGCGTAGTTCAGTATACGCGGATCGCAGCGCGATTTCGCGTATTGAATATCGTCCCGCATTGATTTCCCGTTGTCGCGTAACGTGTAAAAGTGTGCGTCGTGCAACATCAGGAGTGCCGTGCAAAATATGCCATCGTCTTATTGAGACGATTACCGTGACCATACCAATAACATAATAGAAGGTTGGTTTGCGTCGCATGCCCCAAGCATGCCCCAACATGTTCCTACTCACTCCGACGTACTTCATTGGAATGCGTTGGAGTGAGTAGAAACATGTTGGGGCATGCTTGGAGCATGTGACGCGAACAAGAGAGTGCGTCGTGCACGGTCAACGTCGCGGGAGTACGTGCCGCGCGATCGTCGTATCGGGACGGTTACCTTAATTAGTCGTGTTTCTCTGTGTCGTGTTTCTTTATACCTATGACAATCATCATTAGAACACATGATGGATCTCACATACATAACTGTAGAAGACATATTAAAGGATATGGAGATGTCGCATCTCGAATCTCATTTCTCAAGTAAGTATATATATACATATGTATATATAAACCTTTTAGATATTTTACCAGATGAAATACTTGCTGCGCAAGAATGTCTTAAAAGAAATAGAGAGCCATTTAAAGACGTTATAGAAAATTGGAAAATATGCCAAACGGTTCTTAAAAACCTCATAAGTAATAAAAAAATTTCAACTCAACAGTACATTAATCAGTGGTTAAACATCTTACAACAACCACAAGCTTATAAACTAGTATGTTTCTGTGAATATTTTACATGATAACCATCCATGTTTAGAAGATATACATTGGCCTAATATGTTTTTTATTATTATCAGATTTTGGATGATTTTAATTCTTTGCACTCTCTTATTGCCAAATATGCTTGTCTGGAAGGCAAGCAGAACAATATCTTGGGAAAATGGCCCTTAATCAGTAAAAAATTGGAACAGCTTGTAATATTGCAGAATGATATTGTACATTATAATGATGTGAAGGATTTTGTACTTTACTTGCAGAATGAGGATTTATCTAATGGTAAGTATAATCAGATGATTATTTTTTGTAGAAAATTTTATGTGGTATGATTTGTAGCATAGAAATTATAGTATATACTACTTTTTTAAATATAAATTTTTTATCTTGTTTTTTCTCCACAGATGTTAGAGATTACATTTTATTAAACATCTTATCTATTATATGTAAGCCAACAGGCAGAGTTAAAGTTGGAAAAAAAGTACTTAAGCCATCAGAGGAAGAGGCAAGAGAAGCATTTATTCAGACAGTAGCTGTAAGTATATATGAGAAACTTTTTCAACATTATCTTATTATTTTGTTTCTGTTATTTCTGAAGGTTAATAATTTTTGGTTATCATTAGATTGGCGGTGATGTATTGAATGCTATGAAAAGACGGACTGAATATTATGCCTCTATCAGTGCTACTGTCCAGCCTTATATAATTGTTGTCGGAAATGTGGAAGATTCGATTACTGCTGCGTATGTCTGCGTCAACGACACTCTGTGGAAAATAGGAAGTGTTTTACAAGCTGTTGACGTATGTTTTAAATCATTTTTTGCTCTTGATGCTGAATATCAAGTTCAAGCATATCATTTATGGTTATTTATTCAGAGAGCTCTGTATGACATTTACTTGTTAGGCGAACGCTCAGTTACAAATGTAACTACACTCATTGGTCGTTTAAATCAAATAATAGTCTAATTTTTATTATATTCTTATAAGAAAAGATTATTTATGGATATTGATTTTCGATTTGCTGCTTATTTGCGATCTTTTCTTTACTATATTAAATTTTGATATATTTACTTTTTTTGTAATTACTTTCCTATCGAAAAAATATTCAATATATATTTTTAGTACAGTAAAACATTTTATGTTGATATTAACATAAAAGAAATGTTTTATATTGACATTTTTATTTTTTAATTTAATCTATATATATAAAGACAAATGTCCCGACTGACTGACTGACTGACTGACTGACTGACTGACTCATCAACGCCCAGCAAAAACCCCTGAACCTAGAAACATGAAATTCGAGGGGTGTATTCCTCTCATGACGTAAGCACCCACTAAGAAGGGATTTTTAGAAATTCGGCCCTTAAGGGTGTGAAAAGGGTTAAAATGTATTTTCACGGATTTGTCAATATCTCTTAGGCCCGATGAGATATCGACTTGGTTCTTGCTTACGAAGGTCACCCATACAAATGCTCAGAAACGTATTTCAGGATTTTGCCCTAATCAACCTCTAAAGGGATAAATCTGAATTTAGGGGTGAATTATAGAACCCTTCGTATCTCCTGTAAATTAATTAATTAATAGTATTTTTTCGGTTGTTATACTCAGCCCAACAATTATTTAAAAAAAAAAACATTTGCTTCCGTATTTCACAATAAATTTATTAACAAAAATAATTTTAAGGGCCGTAGGGGAAAGTGGAAGAATTTCGAACATCTAAGAGAGAAGTTAAATAAAGCCGACGATTATTTATCAACTCTAGAAGTCTTCATTTTAAATGATACTCCAGTTATTTGATTACTTAAATCGAAAAGTTACTTTAAACTACAGTAATTAATATTTATAGATTTTCAACATGAATTATAATTTTAAACAATAAGCAAAATCCGTTTGTAATTACCCCAGCTACGGCATTGCCCCGCGTGTGGCGGGTAGTTTTTTAGACATTGAATTTTCTACAGACATGGTGTCTTTTACAGCCATATGTTGTTGTCTCTCTTATAAACATTATACCTTTTACCGTCTAAGACAAACGTAATGTCTTTAGCAAACGTAAAAAAACACAAATTTTGCTAAATTATGTACTTTGCTACGGTATTTAATTACCGTAAACTGACTCATCAACGCCCAGCCCAACCCTTGAACATAGAAACATGAAATTTGGGGAGTAGGTACATTTCTTTTATGACGTAAGCTCCCACTAAGAAGGGATTTTTAAAAATTCGACCCTTAAGGGGGTAAAAATGGGTAAAATATATTTTTACGGATTTTTCAATATCTCTTAGACCCGATGAGATATTGACTTGGTTATTGCTTACAAATACCCACTTATTCCACAATAAATTTATTAACGAAAATAGTTTTAAGGGTATGGGAGAATGAAAGAATTGCGAACATCTAAGGGAAAAGTTAAATAAAGCTGACGATTATTTATCAATTATAGAAGTCTATTTCAAGTAATATTCCAGTTATTTGGCTTTAAATTACAATAACATTTATAAATTTTCAACATGAACAATTTTAAACAAAAAGCAAAACTTTGCCATTCGGAGTTACCCGCCGCACGCGGGGCAATGCCGAATCGTAGCTAGGGTAATTACGAACGCGTTTTGCTTATTGTTTAAAATTATAATTTATGTTG
The DNA here is from genome assembly GCA_030770355.1 of Harpagoxenus sublaevis. Taxonomy (NCBI): domain Eukaryota; kingdom Metazoa; phylum Arthropoda; class Insecta; order Hymenoptera; family Formicidae; genus Harpagoxenus; species Harpagoxenus sublaevis. Next base: position 11,504 of record JASTWR010000968.1, on the reverse strand, counting down.
ATAATCTGCCTTGAAAGAATCCAAGTAATATCTGTACCTTGAAAAAATCAAAGTAATCAACAGACACGGTATAGTGTCTCGCGCCAAGTACGCGCGGAGCGAGACCGCCGTGGCTCTATTAACGCAACGCAACAAGTTGCGAGTACCCGAGATTTTGAGATCTCGATAACTAGCGAACGGATTAAGTTCCAACTAGGCTTAATGGATAGCTTGGACCAAATTCGTATAATAAAAAAGTTTTTATCTTTCCGCTACATGCCCTACAAGCGGAGATATTGCGATGCAAAACTTGAAGCTGAAAATTTACAATTAAGAAACGTCGTTCTCCGTTTGCTGTGTTCGCCACCGCAGCCCCCTTCGCATCCCTCCTCCTAACCATGTACAGAGCGGACCTCGCTTTAACTTACAAAGCATACTTTTCATATACCAACTATTCTCTGCTTTAACAAATTATTTCTGCTACAGATATTAAGCGTTGAAGTTAACAAAGCAGAAATAATTTGTTAAAGCAATTATATAAAATTTGTCTACGTTAAAAAAATATTAGTATTTTTATATTATATACTTACTAGCTGGTTACCCGGGCATCGCCCCGGAGGACTTCTCGCCCTATTGTAGACATCAGTTAGTACATGGATAACAGAGGAAATGAACAATACGATGAAGAAATTTAAATCTAAAGCGATAGAATTGTAGCAAAAGTACGAACACACTAACATAATTTTAATTCATCTTTATCATGTCATGAGATAATATTGTTCATTACAATCAAACGAAAGTTTATTGGAGTCAAAATCGATTTCAGCCGTTGCGTCAAAGAATGCGGTAATCCGAGTGTCAAAATTATATTTGACGATGTATGAACGAAGGAAAGTTATTTAAAGCAGCGAATCGTTTGTATATTGAACAGTCTTTTTATTATAGCAGAGAATGTGCTGTACAGATATTAAGCGTCGAAGTTAACGAAACAGAAATAATTTGTTAAAGCAGAGAATAGTTGGTATATGAAAAATACATATTTATATATACGATGAATAGTTTTTATATAAATTTGTACTTTTTATATACCAACTATTCTTTGCTTTAACAAATTATTTCTGCTTTGTTAACTTCAACGCTTAATATCTGTAGCAGAAATAATTTGTTAAAGCAGAGAATAGTTGGTATATGAAAAGTATGCTTTGTAAGTTAAAGCGAGGTCCGCTCTGTACATGGTTAGGAGGAGGGATGCGAAGGGGGCTGCGGTGGCGAACACAGCAAACGGAGAACGACGTTTCTTAATTGTAAATTTTCAGCTTCAAGTTTTGCATCGCAATATCTCCGCTTGTAGGGCATGTAGCGGAAAGATAAAAACTTTTTTATTATACGAATTTGGTCCAAGCTATCCATTAAGCCTAGTTGGAACTTAATCCGTTCGCTAGTTATCGAGATCTCAAAATCTCGGGTACTCGCAACTTGTTGCGTTGCGTTAATAGAGCCACGGCGGTCTCGCTCCGCGCGTACTTGGCGCGAGACACTATACCGTGTCTCTTGATTACTTTGATTTTTTCAAGGTACAGATATTACTTGGATTCTTTCAAGGCAGATTATCAACATAAATTATAATTTTAAACAATAAGCAAAACGCGTTCGTAATTACCCTAGCTACGATTCGGCATTGCCCCGCGTGCGGCGGGTAACTCCGAATGGCAAAGTTTTGCTTTTTGTTTAAAATTGTTCATGTTGAAAATTTATAAATGTTATTGTAATTTAAAGCCAAATAACTGGAATATTACTTGAAATAGACTTTTATAATTGATAAATAATCGTCAGCTTTATTTAACTTTTCCCTTAGATGTTCGCAATTCTTTCATTCTCCCATACCCTTAAAACTATTTTCGTTAATAAATTTATTGTGGAATAAGTGGGTATTTGTAAGCAATAACCAAGTCAATATCTCATCGGGTCTAAGAGATATTGAAAAATCCGTAAAAATATATTTTACCCATTTTTACCCCCTTAAGGGTCGAATTTTTAAAAATCCCTTCTTAGTGGGAGCTTACGTCATAAAAGAAATGTACCTACTCCCCAAATTTCATGTTTCTAGGTTCAGGGGTTGGGCTGGGCGTTGATGAGTCAGTTTACGGTAATTAAATACCGTAGCAAAGTACATAATTTAGCAAAATTTGTGTTTTTTTACGTTTGCTAAAGACATTACGTTTGTCTTAGACGGTAAAAGGTATAATGTTTATAAGAGAGACAACAACATATGGCTGTAAAAGACACCATGTCTGTAGAAAATTCAATGTCTAAAAAACTACCCGCCACACGCGGGGCAATGCCGTAGCTGGGGTAATTACAAACGGATTTTGCTTATTGTTTAAAATTATAATTCATGTTGAAAATCTATAAATATTAATTACTGTAGTTTAAAGTAACTTTTCGATTTAAGTAATCAAATAACTGGAGTATCATTTAAAATGAAAACTTCTAGAGTTGATAAATAATCGTCGGCTTTATTTAACTTCTCTCTTAGATGTTCGAAATTCTTCCACTTTCCCCTACGGCCCTTAAAATTATTTTTGTTAATAAATTTATTGTGAAATACGGAAGCAAATGTTTTTTTTTTTTTAATAATTGTTGGGCTGAGTATAACAACCGAAAAAATACTATTAATTAATTAATTTACAGGAGATACGAAGGGTTCTATAATTCACCCCTAAATTCAGATTTATCCCTTTAGAGGTTGATTAGGGCAAAATCCTGAAATACGTTTCTGAGCATTTGTATGGGTGACCTTCGTAAGCAAGAACCAAGTCGATATCTCATCGGGCCTAAGAGATATTGACAAATCCGTGAAAATACACTTTAACCCTTTTCACACCCTTAAGGGCCGAATTTCTAAAAATCCCTTCTTAGTGGGTGCTTACGTCATGAGAGGAATACACCCCTCGAATTTCATGTTTCTAGGTTCAGGGGTTTGGGCTGGGCGTTGATGAGTCAGTCAGTCAGTCAGTCAGTCAGTCAGTCAGTCGGGACATTTGTCTTTATATATATAGATTATAATTTTAAACAATAAGCAAAACCCGTTTGTAATTACCTCAGCTACGATTCGGCATTGCTCCGCGTGCGGCGGGTAACTCCGAATGGCAAATAAATATTAATATTAATTATCGTAATTTAAAGCCAAATAACTGGAGTATCATTTAAAATTCAGATTTCTATAATTGATAAATAATCGTGGGTGTTTGGCGCTCACGAAACCTTATTTAGTTGATAAGTTTAAATTGATTGCGTTATAGATAAGTTAGTTATAGTTTAGTTTATAGTCGGTAATCTCGCTCGCGTTTTTAGCGACTCGCGCGAAACGTCGGCGGATCGCGATCGAATGGGGTCAATATTTGCGCGACTCACCCGACTCGTGCTGCCCGCCCGCGGCTGGCACCCCCATCACAAAGGGGAATGATACTCGCTCGCGGTCGTACTTCGCAGGAGCGCGAGCCGAGGAAGACCGAAACCGCCACTCTTCATTCGGAAGTAGTCAAGTACGGACACGCTTCGTTCGGAAGTGGTCCGAGATACTCGACCCGCTGGTGTGATCGAGTATATCGCAGTCGTCTTCGACAAATATAAAGTGTGCTGACCAGAACGTGTGTGATTGCCTTGCCGCCTGTTTTGCTTTGCCTTGCCGCCTGCTTGCTGCACGTTTGCCTCGCTATCCTTGCCTGCCTGCATCCTCTCGCCAACAACGAGGACCGCCACGAGGAAGGACGAGAGCCGGGGCACCGACACGGTGAGTCGCACGCTTTGCTTTCGTTTCTTAATTATTCGTTTGCTCGTTTAACAATTGTGAGGGGATCATCCCCCCCTCTGGTCCTTCGAGATCGTCGCAATAAAATATCGCTCGTCTCAAATCCGGGGAACGGACTTACACCCCCCCCCCCCCCCGAGCATTGGTCCTTCGAGCCAGATATTATATTCGCGTATAGTATTTTACCGCCGACCTTTCGTTGCGACTCGTAATTTAGTTGAATAGTTTTCGCTGCATCGAATAATCGGCGCGTGCACTCACTGCATTGCGCGATATCTTTCGCTCGCCAGTTTTGCAACGAAGCTTCGCGTGGTCGACTCGCTCGCGCGCGCGCCGCTAACTCGATCGCTCTCGTACTTATTAATTCGCATCTATATTGCACAAATAGTATTAATTAATACTATAACGCGAAGAATATTCATTGGAATATTCTATCGCTGCGAATATTCATCGGAATATTCAGTCGTTATATCTTCGAGCTCGAGCCGTCCGCCCCCCTTGGCCTTGGCGAGCGGCGCGGTATTTCGCTTTTTTTGGGTGTTTGTCTCCGCGCTCGAAGCGGGACAATGGAACTTCGTCGTTTTCGCTCGCATATTTGCGTGTTTCTATTTTCGCTGTCGAATATCGACATTATAACAGTTTCGCGCGTACATTATATTTCGCTTAATAATATTTGCGTCGTGCGTCTCACTAACGGCCATCGACTCAAACTAGCGCGATATTATTCTTGATCGATTCAAATTATTTCTCGTATAAAATAATATGGCTAACTCAACCAGAAATAGACGCGAGTTATGCGTCCGGAGAATGCGTGAGGTGCATGAGATTTCGGTGCAGGCGCGTGCCGACGCGGGATTTAAAGGCACGTTTTTGGCCCGCTTCGCGAGTGTAACAAAAACCGCGGATGATTTTGAGGCAATGCACCTCAAAATCATTCAGGACGCCTCGGACGCCGACTACGACACCGAGGACGCGGTTCGAAAAGAATTCGATAAGATGCTTTGGGCCGTGAGGGAGCGGTATCACGCCCTCGCCCCTCAGCAGGCGACCGCCTCGTCACCTCTGGCCCCAAGTCAAACGTCGTCAATTCGATTGCCGAAGATATCGCTTCCGCAATTCTCGGGCGATCTCGCGCTCTGGCCCTTATTTATCGCTCTTTATAATACGTCGATACATGAAAACCCACAGCTCACCGCCATCGAAAGGTTTCAATACCTGATGGCTTCGTTGAAGGGGGAAGCGCTCTCGGTCGTAAATAACCTTCCCCTTTCCGCGGAAAACTACGCGATCGCGTACGATGCGTTAATTTCGCGCTATCAAAATAAGCGGAAGCTGGTCGACCATCATATAGATTCGATGCTCAACGCCAAGATTTTGAAAGCCGAATCGGCGGCCCCGCTGCGCACGCTGTTAGATGCCTTCACGGAGAATACGCGGGCTCTAAAATTACTCGGATTTCCCACCGACGCTTGGGATTATCTACTGTTCAAATTTTTGTCGGACAAACTCCCTCGGTCGTTAAGGGAGAAGTTCGAGTCGGAACATCGCTCAGAGGAGATTCCCCGTTACTCCGATCTAACTAAATTTCTCGCAGAACACTGCCAAGTCCTCGCGTCGATTTCGGGTTCCTCGAGCACGTCGCCCCCCGCGTCACAGCCAGCATCGTCAAAAAAGGGCGCGTCGACTACATTGCTCGTCGCCCAGAACGTCGCGTGTCAAAGGTGCAAGGAGCAACATTATTTAGGGAAATGTCCCGGCTTCCTGAAGCTCACGGCCAGAGAAAGGCATAATTTCGCTCGCGAGCAGGGATTATGTTTAAATTGCCTTTGCGCGGGACATAACCTGAGGGCTTGTCCTACCTCGTGGACATGTAAGTCCTGCTATGCAAAGCACCACACGCTTCTGCATTTTGAGCGGGGCGGTACACCGCCTCCTGCGGCCGTCCCAGCGGTCACTCCTACCGCAAAGGACACCGCGACCTCGGGAAATTCGAACGATCCACCGATCGTCTCTATGGCTAGCGTCTCCAATGGCATAGTTTTGTTGTCGACAGTTTGCGCGGAGGCCTTCGACATACACGGCAATGTATTTCCGGTTCGCATTTTGTTAGATAGCGCGAGTCAAGCTAACTTTGTTACCGAGAGCTGCCTTTGAAGAGGCGGATTCGCTCGGACAAGGCATTGTGTGACGGTATTAGGCGTCAACGAGACGGAGGCCGCCACCACGAGGGGCCTTACGTCCTTCGTGATACGGGCTCGAAATCGCGATGATATTCGTTTCCCGATCGAGGCCACGGTGCTCCCTCGCATAACCTCGCCGTTACCTAACAATAGAGTTGCCTCGAAATCGTGGAGTCACTTGAAGGAACTGCCGCTCGCGAATCCGGAATACTATTTGCCCGGCTCGATAGATATTCTGTTGGGAGCACAATCATTCGTGTCCGTATTGCGTGATGGCCGTCGTGTAGGTAAAAATGGGGAACCGGACGCTTTCAATACGGCATTCGGCTGGGTTATGATGGGCGCGGTTTCCCCGTCGTTGCAAGTGCAATCGTTGCACTCCTTTGCTACCACGCTTGAGTCGATTGACGCTGCGGTGGGGCAGTTTTGGAAATTGGAGGAGGTTCCGGAGCATAGTCCGTATTCGGATGAGGATAAACGTTGTAGGGAGATATTCGATCGAACTACATATCGCGACCACTCGGGTCGCTTTGTTGTTTCGTATCCTTTTGCTTCAGACTCTCCTTCCTTCGTCGACTCGCGACCGATAGCGGTCAATAGACTTCGCGCACTCGAGCGCCGTTTTAAATCAAATAAGGAACTTCGTGATAGTCACAACGCGTTCATGCAGGATTATCTCGATAGCGGCTATATGGAGTTGGCGAGCGATCCACTTTACGCAGACGGGCGAGTTTATTATTTGCCACATCATGGCGTCCACAAACTCGATAGTACTACCACACAACTTCGGGTAGTTTTCGATGCGTCGTCAAAATGCCCAAATGGGCGCTCGTTAAATGACTTGTTGCTTAGTGGCCCGAAGTTGCAGCCGGACATCGTCGCGGTCTTGCTTCTTTTCTGCGCCGAACCCGTAGCCATTACCGCGGACGTGAAGCGAATGTTCCGGCAAATCTGGATCAACCGGAAACATTGTAACTATCAGCGCTTCGTTTGGCGTTTCTCGGTATCGGATCCGATCCTCGACTACGTGCTTAAGACGGTCACTTTCGGCATCACCTCGTCTCCTTTCTTAGCCATCTATTGCTTACTTCAATTAGCATATGAAAATCGCGACAAGTATCCCTTAGTATATGAAATATTGATCAAGGTACTATATGTGGACGACGTGGTGGCCAGCTTCCGTACGGTCGAACAAGCCGTCGCGTTTCGCGACCAGATACTTGAATTGTTTCGGAGCGCCGGCTTTGAACTGCGAAAATGGGTGAGTAGCCATCCCGCCGCGCTAGAGGGTCTCGACTCAGAAATCTGTAGCCCAAAAATGCTCTCCTTCGAATCGAGCGAGGATCAAGCACTTAAAGTTCTGGGCCTTCGTTGGCATTCGCAGTCGGACAGCTTCGGATTTCAGCTTAATCCGTTGACTCGAAAATGCACTAAGCGCACGATCTTATCGGAGGTAGCGCGCATATTTGATCCCTTGGGATTTCTGGCTCCTGTGACATTTGCCGCGAAGCGATTGATACAACGCTTGTGGACGTTGAAACTCGAGTGGGACGACGAGCCTCCGTTAGATGTTCGTCGCCAGTGGGAGCGCTACCAATCAGAGTTTGACGCGCTGGCCTCCCTTCGCATACCTCGCACCTTCTCAGCGGAGGATGCAGTTCGTCGTGAGCTGCACGGTTTTTGCGACGCGAGCGAACAGGGCTATGGGGCCGTGGTTTACGCGCGTATTGTCACTCCTTCTGAGGTCAAAATAAGCCTTCTTTGCGCCAAATCTAAAGTGGCTCCGTTACGCGCTATCTCCCTACCCCGCTTAGAACTCTGCGCCGCGCTACTTCTCGCTAAACTAATCGCTTATGTCCGTCGAGTCCTATTGGGACACATCGAATTTGACGCTGAGTACGCCTGGTCGGATTCCATGGTTGCTCTTTATTTGATTCGTTTTTCCCCGCACCGGTGGAAGACCTTCGTGCGTAATCGCGTGGCCAAAATACAGGAGGAGGTATCGGTCTCGGCTTGGGGACACGTTGCGACTGAGCCCAACCCGGCGGACCACGGTTCCCGCGGACTCTTTCCCCGCGAGCTCGTGGCTAGTTTGTTGTGGTGGAAAGGCCCCGAGTGGCTGCTAGAATTCGAGCCTCGAACCGAACCTGTATTCTCGGAAGGATCGCTTCCAAGCGGGGAAGAAAGGATCGTCTCTCTCGTCGCGCTCGAGCCGCTTAACTCCATAGTCTCATTATTAAATAAATTTTCGTCGTTAGATAAGATTTGTAGAATAGTTGCGTATAGTTTAAGATTTGCGAATAGTCATAGTGCCAAGCCGGTACCCGCGACCTTGGCCGTGGATCAACTCGAGATACATTCGGCGTTATTAGCTATAGTAAAGCTTGTACAATCGGAAGTCTTTCGGGATGAAATCGAACGACTTAGGAGCGGGAGGAAGATCCCCAAACCGATTCGACAACTCGCTCCTTTTCTCGATCCGGCGGGCATCCTCAGGGTGGGCGGTAGGCTCGCACATTCGGTACTGCCTTTCGATGCCAAACACCCTGCTCTCTTGCCTACCAAGCACCGACTCACTGAACTCGTGATCGAGCGGGTGCACCGTGCACATCTGCACCCAGGTAGACGCGCGATGCAGTATTTGTTCGCGCAACGGTTTTGGATCCTCGGTGTACACCGCGCAATCAGACGCGCTCTCTCGGGTTGACATAAGTGCTTCCGGGCTAACCCGCGTGTCGCCCAACCCGCTATGGCAACTCTGCCGGTCGAGAGAGTTAGTCAAGCCAAGCCGTTCTCGGTAACCGGAGTAGATTTCGCCGGGCCATTCGCGATGGTCACTCGTCGAGCACGGGGAGTCTCCTCCTTCAAGGTATATGTATGCCTTTTCGTTTGTTTCGCGGTTAAGGCAATACATTTGGAAGTAGCCTTTCGTTGTCGACAGATTCTTTCCTCGCTGCGCTGCGACGCTTTGTGGCCCGACGCGGTCGTTGCTTGCTGCTATACAGCGACTGCGGCACTAATTTGGTGTGAGCCGCGCGGGAGCTGGAGAAGCACATGTGCCTCGCAGCGGAGCGAGAGAAAATAAAATGGTCATTCAATCCTCCCTCCGCGCCCCACATCGGGGGACTCCGGGGTCAAATCGTTTAAGACTCACCTTCGGAGAGTAGTGGGAGAGCACAAATTATCGGTGGAGGAGTTTACTACGGTCCTCACGCAGATAGAGGCCGTCTTGAATTCCAGGCCCCTCTGCCCTATGAGCACCGATCCTTCTGATCTCGAGGTGCTATCTCCGGGACACTTCCTCACGATGGAACCGCTCGTATCCGTTCCTGACCCCGACATAACTCCGCTGCCAATAAGCCGTTTGAGTCGATGGCAGTTAGTTCAAAGAGTCCACCAAGACTTTTGGAAGCGCTGGCACCGCGAGTACCTCAATACTCTGCAGCAGCGTCCCAAATGGTGGACCTTGGTCAACCCGCTCGAGGTCGGGTCGTTGGTCCTCATAAAGGAGGAGAACACGTCCCCCCCTCCGATAGAGACGCGGAAGGGTCGAGACATTGCACACGGGTAGTGATGGCGTCCCGCGTGTCGCCACGGTGCGGGTGGCGGACGGTTCGATCTTGCGTCCCCTGGTGAAGTTGTGCCCCTTGCCGATGGGCACTTTACCAGGGGCAACAGATTAGGTAGCTGAAAATACAACTCGTTGTATTTTGGTGGGCGGTATGTTTGGCGCTCACCAAACCTTATTTAGTTGATAAGTTTAAATTGATTGCGTTATAGATAAGTTAGTTATAGTTTAGTTTATAGTCGGTAATCTCGCTCGCGTTCTTAGCGACTCGCGCGAAACGTCGGCGGATCGCGATCGAATGGGGTCAATATTCGCGCGACTCACCCGACTCGTGCTGCCCGCCCGCGGCTGGCACCCCCATCACAAAGGGGAATGATACTCGCTCGCGGTCGTACTTCGCAGGAGCGCGAGCCGAGGAAGACCGAAACCGCCACTCTTCATTCGGAAGTAGTCAAGTACGGACACGCTTCGTTCGGAAGTGGTCCGAGATACTCGACCCGCTGGTGTGATCGAGTATATCGCAGTCGTCTTCGACAAATATAAAGTGTGCTGACCAGAACGTGTGTGATTGCCTTGCCGCCTGTTTTGCTTTGCCTTGCCGCCTGCTTGCTGCACGTTTGCCTCGCTATCCTTGCCTGCCTGCATCCTCTCGCCAACAACGAGGACCGCCACGAGGAAGGACGAGAGCAGCGGAGTACACCCCCCAGGAGGGCGCCGGGGCACCGACACGGTGAGTCGCACGCTTTGCTTTCGTTTCTTAATTATTCGTTTGCTCGTTTAACAATTGTGAGGGGATCGTACCCCCCTCTGGTCCTTCGAGATCGTCGCAATAAAATATCGCTCGTCGCAAATCCGGGGAACGGACTTACACCCCCCCCCCCCCCCGAGCAGTGGGCTTTATTTAACTTTTTTCTTAGATGTTCGAAATTCTTCCGCTCTCCCCTACAACCCTTGAAATTATTTTTGTTAATAAATTTGTTGTGGAATACGAAAGCAAAAGTTATTTTTTAAAAAGTAATTGTTGGGCCGACTATGAGAACCGAAAGAAAAATACATAGGAATTAATTTACAGGAGATACGAAGGGTTCTATAATTCACCCCTAAATCCAGATTTATTCCTTTAGAGGTTGATTAGGGCAAAATCCTGAAATATGTTTTTGAGCATTTGTATGGGTGACCTTCGTAAGCAAGAACCAAGTCGATATCTCATCGGGCCTAAGAGATATTGACGAATCCGTGCAAATACATTTTAACCCTTTTCACACCCTTAAGGACCGAATTTTTAAAAATCCCTTCTTAGTGGGTGCTTACGTCATGAGAGGTATATACCCCCTCGAATTTCATGTTTCTAGGTTCAGGGGTTTGGGCTGGGCGTTGATGAGTCAGTCAGTCAGTCAGTCGGGACATTTGTCTTTATATATATAGATTAAAATAAATATGTTTAAGTGCTTTGTTTGTTAACAAAGATTATAATACAGCAGATGCTGTTCTTGGTCATGTACGTTTTTTTCATTCAAATGAAATAGCTCAGAAAAGATTAGTATGTTGTTGGTGTGATTGTATACGAGTTTTTAATAAGTTATCAGCTTATAGCAAGCATGTTAGAAGCCTGAATTAAAAAGTTCTAATATACAACTTGAGTGTACTTCCTCTCACATTTTACATTCAAATGATAATAAAGATTCAAATGATAATAAAAATCCAGTAGATGCATTCAACTATGAAAAAAATAAGGATATTTCTGATTATAATATTGAACTTTCTGAATCGACAACAGTATCGATTTTCATCAAGCTTTAACAAATGCTGTTATCACCTATGTTGCCCTCATTGTATGATAGCTTTTCATTGTCTGAAGACAATGTTCAAACAATTTATTGATTGTCATAAAACTCTTTTAGGAGCAGGATTTTTAATGACTTTAAAAAGACATGTTTTTCTATTATTGGATAAAGCTAGAATGCAA